>JAOVYX010020060.1:0-17551 GCA_035668315.1 Drosera spatulata
AACTTGTAATTATCTTAATTGATTGTAATGATTTCAAACTTATAATTGTAACATGATTATTGCATGTTTTATATGTGAAAAGCTATTTATAACAAATAATATTAATAGTTCTGCGACGGAATCCCTTGCAAACAATCATAATTTGTTATAATTATAAAAAATATTTATAAATTTATGACGGATTCCGTTGTAATTATATATAATTATAAATAAATATTTATACTTTTGCGACGGAATCCGTCGCAAAATATGATCATAATTATTTCAATTTTAAGAAATTTTATCTATATTTATTCTTCAACGGAATCCGTCGTAATTTGTACAAAATTTTACTACAGATGTTGACTTTCCATTGCAAATTTTTTTTCCCTTTTCTTTTTTTAAATTTGATTTTTTACGATGGATCCGTCACATTTATTTTGATTATGCGACAGACTGTCGTTAAATATTTCCTTCCCAAAAGTGCTTTTTTTTATAGCGTCTGGTGATTTGATGGTTCCTCATCAATACGTGAAGGCTCCTCGTTATTAGAAGGTAGTTGTTCAACAATTATGTCTGACATAACAATTTGTTCAGATTATCCGAATCACTATCCTTTTACACCTTCTTGAAATATGAATGAATGGTTATCTTCGGCATATATATCGCAACCTAAAGAGAGGATATCAATAATTGAATGATACTTAAAAATCAATTAGGGGTCAAAGGAATTGTATTTAACATTCTAGAAAATTAAACAATCATGCAAAGCCTCACTCCAAACCGAAACACACACAACCTCATTCCAACGGATCAATTTCGACATTCTCAAATCAACAAATCTACCACTATCAACGTAAACAAAGAGAAACTGATTATGAAAAGTAGTATAGATGAAATTGAATGATTCAATAAATGAGCGCAACTAACCAATTGTGATTTCTATCGAGAGCAATCTTCAAATTGCATATTGAATCCTTTGGTCATTGATTGAATCACTAAAAAAATTAGGGTTTATGTTTTTTGGTAAAAGTAACATGGCAAAACGCGGATCGGATCTGACGGTTCGACCATAAAATCCGCCACTCGATCCATAAAATGGTCCAGATTACCTCCTCGACTAGTTTGGTGTAGAAAACCGTCCAATAATGGATTACCCAACGGTCCAATCGTTCGAATCGGTGACTTGATACGATTTTTTGGTTTTGGACATCTTGGTCGAGTGCCAAAGAATGCTACTTGTCTAAAATCCAATCTCCAATCCCACAAAATTGAAACCCTAATTATGATATGGTAGATAAAATTGAAAACCTTGACTATAAATTCGCTTTGAAACACAATCTTGTCCTTAAAAGATAGAATAGGAACTGCAGAATTTGTGATCAGTGATGTAAAAGACAAAGGACAATGGAAGAAAGAGAAGTAATGTGGTGTGTGTGGAGGAGGAACCGATGAAGCAAAGTAGAGGGAGGGCCATAACAAACCAATAATTAAAGGAAAAAAGGGGTTAAAGCCATTGCTTTTAGCCAAGGGAGTTAAGTGCATTCATAAAAACGTTATAAACGAGCATCGTCAAATTTACTCATGGATATTGTTATTCATTTGTGTGCATTGTGCTTGCCACATTTAATGGACTCTTTATTTGATGTTCCCGAAGAAACATTAATGGAAACATGCCAAAAGAAAAAACTATATTAAGTTTTGATATAAGACAATCAAAATAACATCATAGTATGTTAATATTTGTTAATTTTTAATTATTATCATATTGATGTATGTTATATCTAACACTAATATTTATTATTATTGATGAGCAACATATTTTGAGGTAATTATGATGTCACGGTTCAATAACGATTCGATCGAGATTGAACCAGTGACCCATCCGTCAACTTGACTTTCCGCTTCGATGAACGATCCAAATTTGAAAATACTGGGGAAAAGTTTGAAAGAAGTTGTTGAGTAGAAAAATCAATGATTGAAAATGTTGAAATATGTTTTTCACCAATGTTCTGCACTTATTACGTATCTGTTGGGGACTCTTTGTTAATGAGAATATTATAACATGCCAAAAAAGCAGAAAAATATAAGTTTTGATATGAGATAATCAAAGTCAACATCTAGTATGCTAATATTTGTTAAATTTTTTATTATCTTCATATTGATGTTTGATGTATGTTATATTTAATCACTAATATTAGTTATTATTGATGAGTAATATATTTTGAGTTAATTATGACGTCACAGTTCAATAATTATTCGATCGCGGTTGAATAAGTGATCCATCCACCAACTCGACTTTCTATTTCGATAAAATGTCCGAGTCTGCAAATATTGGAGAAAGGTTTGAAAGAAGTTGTTGAGTAGAGAAATCGATGATTGAAAGTGTCAATATATGGTTTTCACCAATGTCCTACACCTATTACGTATGTATTGGGGACTCTTTATTAATAAGAATATAACATGCCAAAATATATATTAGTTTTGATATGAGATAATCAAAATCAACATCATAGTATGCTGGTATATGTTAATTTTTTATTATCTTCGTATTGATGTATGTTATATTTAATTCTAATATTAATTATTATTGATGAGTAATATATTTTGAAGTAAATATGACATCACAGTTCAATAACGGTTCGACCACGGTTGAACCAGTAACCTACACGTCAACTCGACTTCCTGCTTTGATGAAAGGCGCGAGTATGAAAATATTGGGAAAAAGTTTGAAAGAAGTTGTTGAGTAGAAAAATCGATGATTGAAAGTGCCCAAATATGTTTTCCACCAATGCCCTGCACTTATTATGTATATATTGGGGACTCTTTATTAATAAGAATATAACATTCCAAAAAAATAAAATAAAAAAATATATAAGTTTTGATATGAGACAATCAAAATCAACATCATAATGTGCTGATATTTGTTAATTTTTTATTATCGTCATATAGAAGTATGTTATATTTAACTCTAATATTATTTATTATTGATGAGTAATATATTTGAGGTAATTATGACATCACGATTCAATAACGAGTGATCCACCCATCAACTCAACTTTCCGCTTCAATGAACGTTCTGAGTCTAAAAATATTGTGAAAAAGTTCGAAAGAAGTTGTTGAGTAGAAAAATCGCTGATTGAAAGTGCCGAAATATGTCTTTCACCAATGCCCTACACTTATTATGTATATAGTTCATCGCAACCTAGATTAGTACCTGGGTATCTTGGAAGGAAGTTGGACGTCAAACCAACGAGTTTAGTGAGTTTTACACAATAATGAGAGTCATAGAATATTTTATTCAAATACAATGACCCATATCTATATACATATATGACGTGTCGTTGGTGCTGCAGTAGCAGTAAAGGAGTTGCTGCTGCACTGCATCTTCTACTCTTGGTGAACTGTATCTTGACCTGATGTGAACTATATTATTATTTTCCTTTGAAGATATAATTCACATGAAGTTAAGGTGCAGTTCATGAAAAATAATAATTACAGTACAAAAACAGCTACTTGACAACTGATACAACACCAATGATTGTCACATATATATAGAGTCATTACCTTATAATGGAAGGGATTGCAGCTCCGTAGGTTCGTTGAGCTCCGTACCTGTTAGTACTTAGCTAACCCCTCGTCAAAGAATTTATGTCTCCATAAACTGTACCACTTCCCCAACCATCATCATTAACCTCTATACGAAGACAAATGATGGTCATGATATTAGAATGATACTGACAACAACGTCTACACGATTTTTTGCCAAGTGTTTCATCTTAATGTTTCGTTGCATGCCGCCATAAGACCTATACATCATATGAATCGAGAAGCTCATATTTGCTTCACTTTTGTGAACAAGTGCAAGAAACTTTCACTGAACAGTTGCTCAGGATCCATTCCTAGATATGTTCAACTCCGTCGTATTCTAAACCCTCCATCTCATACTCAAATCTCGACCAATTTCCACACATTCTCAATCCCACACATTCTCAAATCTCATACTCAAATCTCACGACAAAGCAAAAACCAACCCAAAAACCACACAATCCTCACTATTCACTCAATGCTGAAAAGATGAGATGATTGATTAGGTTATTGTTTGGGTTTTGTAGATGGTGAAAGAGGCGATTACTACAGTGAATGAACGAGGTGGCTCGAGCCAATATGCGATCCAGAAAGTCATTGAAGAGAAGCACAAAACCCTACCATCCAATTTCAGGAAGTTGCTGTCGATGAATTTGAAGAAGTTCGTCGAAGGGAATAAACTTATGAAGGTGAAAGCATCTTTCAAGCTGCTGGCAAAAAATAGTGGGAAGCCAAAGAAACCGATTTTGAAGGCTGTTGCTAAGCAGAAAGGGGATGTTTCGAAGCCTAAGATTGTGGCGAAGACAGTTGCTAAACAAGTGCTGAAGCCGAAGGGGAAACCTGCCGTGAAAGGAGCAGTGAAAGTAGAGAAGGTGAAGAAGGTGGTTGGTTCTGTGGTGGAGAAGAAGGTTGCTGATGAAGAGCAAGGTGGAGAGTAAGTCCAAGGACGATAAGCCGGCTAAAGTGGCTAAGACTGCAGCAGGGAAGAAGGGTTCCGTTCCGAAAGCGGCGAAGGCAGTGACTAAGAAAATGGAGGCAATGAAAACGGTGACTAAGAAGGTTGAGGCAAAGAAGGCTGTGACTAAGAAGGCTGTGACGAAGAAGGTGGTACCGAAGAGCATTCCAGCTAGAAAGAGCAATAGAGTGTGAAGATAGAATGTGGGTGACTGGGTGGTGCGGTGGTGGTTATGGTTGTAGGAGTTTGTTGTAAAGTTCTGGCCCTTGTGCTTATAGATGAGCAATGCCTAGTTGATAGTAAATCCTGGAAGTTTTTTTTTTCCCTGCTTTGTTGTGATTGATCGTGTGTCTTGTTTGCTTTAGGGTTTTAGATTTTGTTTTAGGCGTATCCGAGTAAATATTTACAAAGTTATTAAGTAGAGATAACTACTTGTGTTTGTTCAATTGAACCTCTTTGCTCTCTTGGCCTAGTTGTTTCTTGATGATCGGTGTTGTTTCAATGCATCGAAGCCAGGTAAGCTAACCTTGTGTTTTGCAGCTTTGATTGATCATAAGTTCTGGGAAATTTTGTTTTTGATATAAAGTACTAGTTGCTGGATTTTGTCTTCCAGTTGGTTACTTCATGTTTGGTTTGTGACTGTTCTCTGTGAATTCATAGCTTGGTGGCATGAAACGAAAATGTGTATCAATCTCTATTATGTGCTGAAGCAGTTTGTCAATCCCTCTAGAGGTTTCAATCTTTAATCATGAGCCAAGCTATTGTCAGTTTTGTGTTCTACTCCTTTGTGCCATATGTTGTTTAGGGTTTTATGGAATGCTTAGTTTGGGATGTATGGACTGGATTTCATCAACAGAGTTGTTAGATTAGAGTTGATTGCTCGTTGTGTGCTTGATGAATTCTTGTTATCGCTCATTACGTGATTGGTCAGTGACATGGGTTGAGACTATGCTTATGATGTGTTACTTGTTTAACTTTATAGAAACGAACATGGAGGAAATTATGCTCGATGAATTAATGATTTCAAGGGTAGCTTCATGTTTGGCTCGGTCCTCTTCGTGAATTAATAGCTTGCAAAACATTCTTCTGAAAGTGTCTGTGGAGATGGATTATGTGAGTCTATAGTATAAATCCATCATCATATATAATTCATCAGTTCACCATTATTCATGTTTTGGAACTTTCTTGTACGAAAATATATCTCCATATGTAAATGTAATGGAGAATTGGATTGACATGATTTGAGTGGAGGATTGGAGACTTGTTGAAGTTTATGTTCCTGCTTTTAATGTTTTTTCTCACAAGACGTTTGCTGTTTTCTTTTAGACCAGCATTGACAGATGTTGAGGTGATATCAAATCTACATTTGGCCGGAAACAGCTATTGGTTCAGATGAGACGATCTTATAATCGATTCCATTGGGCCAGTCTTTGACATGTAAGCATTTGGCACTTCTATTTGATTCCAATACAATTTCTTGTGATCTGATGTTTGCTTCACTGTTAATTATGTGAAGATACTTGTTACATTATGCTATCAGCAGTGGGTACTTTGATTCTAATAGCTTTCTCTGAAGGGTGTAGCTCTATTTGAGAGGAATATTGCGAAGCGATCGGAGCATAGATTTTGGGTTTTGCTGGTATTTACTTTTCAATTTTATGAACTATGGTCATGTTTGTTTTCTCTTTCGGATGAAGAACAGTGAAATGTAATTTACAGAACACCTCATGCTGTTTTCGTAGCCTTAATGTAGTAACCATGTGTCAGTGTCCGTAAAATGTGCATGTTCATTGTTTATCCCACTCTTTCATAGGAAGATGATGGACGTATTGGATCTTAAACTGAAATCAAACTGTAATTGAGATCCAATACATTCTTACTGTTACAAGATTTTGTCCTCGAAAAATGGAAAGATTGAATGAATTGATCGTAAATTAGGAAATTTTACTAAGATTTCCTTCCCTACCCGATTATCACAATTGATCAGGATCCCCCTTTTTCCTGAGGTTGTTGGAATTATTCCTAATAAGATATTGGCTACAATTGAAAAGGTCCCAATTTCACGAATATTTCTTTAATATAGCAATTCAAACCCATTTTCTTCCAGAGAGATATTCATAATTAAAATGAGGAATAACAAATATGAAAATCAGATCCTCTGTTCGTATTTGATCAAATCTTGATTCGACTCATTTTATGAGAGATTCTTTTAGTTTGAGAGAATGTAATTTCAGGCTATATTTTTTGTGGTGTTGCTTATTTACTGGTCATGTATTGAGCCCCAATGTGATAGAGCGTGCAAACAAGGCTTGAGCTTGTGTTGTGATGAGTACCTCCATGTTTGGCTTGAGATCTGTCTTCTTTGTGAACTAAGATCATGTGAAGTGCTCTTGTGAAAGTGTATCGATGCGTGTGAAGAAACTTGATTAGAGCTAAGAAGGTCGCAAATCATCTTGTAGAAGTTCCGATCCATTTATCATATATAGTAATGAGTGCACTGGTATGCATGCTTGTTTTTTCCTTGTATGAAAATTTATGTCTGTTATTGTAGGGTTGTTTTCATGTTGATGTCAATTGGGAATTTAGAATCCTTGTCATGTTGAATTAAATGAAGAGCTGGAGACATATGGAATTCATGTATGGAGTTCTTTGTTGCAACTTTCTTTTATACCAGCGAGGCCAAATTTTCAGGGCTATTGCATCTCCAGCATCTATCAAGTGGGGGAAAAAAACTGTTAGAGCAGATGACTATCTTGGAATCAATTCCATGTGCCATTTTTTTCAGAAGCGTGTCTTTGGCTTTCTTGTTAGATTTGAATTCAGTTTTCTCATGGTTTGAAGCTTCATAGATATAATTTTCGTTTGTTTCCAGTTAAATTCAAGGGTGACTTTCTAGTTGTTTGCTATTTTATGCCTCTGATATTTATGGTAGATACTAGAGTGTTGCTCATTGTTTAATAGTCGCGAATCTTTTCAAGCATACACTTTCTGTTCAACTGAAGTTTCAAGGTTGAGTACCCTTACTGAGAGGAAGAAGCTATCTCCTGTTCCTGGGAGTGTCTTGAGAGCATGGTAGTCAGAACCCCGATCCTGGTGACATATTAGAACAGTTGAAAATTTTACAAGGGAAAAACACGTATACTTAGTAAGAATTCCCATAGCAAGGACATTCGTTTTATCAGAATCAAAAGGATCTGTTGTACTCTGCTGGTGAAAATGCTAAATCTTACAGTGAAGTGCGTTTTTTGTATCAGTATCAAAAGGATCTTTTCTACTCTGCTGTCTTTAGATGTATCTTTACATAAAAGAATTCTCGTTTCAGGTGTCACAGAAAGGGGAAGTAATTGCAGAGCTTGCTGAACTTGTTCACTTTGCTCCAATCCTCGGACAACTCAAAACCTGCCGAGTTTCTGTCTTCAAGGTATTACTTAAATCTTTCAACTCTCTGGATAGAGTACTTCAGTTCCAGTTGGACATTTTTCCTTGAAGGTGATAGAACAATGTCTTTCCAAACCGAGCCAGATTGGTGCAATGGACTAGGCCGTGGATATAGCTCGTTCACAGATTCTGCCTCCTCATTCAAGTCCGCCACCATCTTCAGGCACTTTATCTCCTCCGGATCGACTAGTAAGTTCTTGTCTCTATCTTTCCATCCTATCAGCTTAATGAAAAACAACTGGAATGTCAACATCAGAAGTCGCATGGCAAAGCGTCACATGTTTTTCTGGTACGAAATACTCCTGCTGCAAAAATGGACAGGAAAAGAAGACGCACGCAACTAAGCCCATCTAGTAAACTTCAAGACGTAGGTGATGATGATGATGATATATATGATGAGTTGATATGGTTCTTGGATTCATGTGAAAAAGTCGTACTATCCGTGTATTGAACATGATGTCTGGTTAAATCTCGCACTTCTCCTGCAGGACCTGCACTATTCCTGTCTGCTTATGGTACTACGTTATATTTTTCATGCTTCCTTAAACATGCACAGTTTCCTTTAATCGCCTTAAAACAATTATAGAGGAAAGATACCTTTGGTGGACCTTCCAAAGCATTTGTGCTGTATAGTCTTGCATTATCAGCAAGCTGACAGTATGTTGCGAATGCATTTGCAAATCTCTTGTGGGATTTTAGCTGTGACCTCACCCTTACAGCTCTTCTAGACATGATAGCTCTCCTGTATATAGGTTGAAACAAAAAGATGAGGCATTGGTGTTACTGGAGATTGTCGTTCACTTGGTATCAAGCATCACGTATTAGACAACAAAGAGCTGTATCCATGTAGCTGATCAACCACGGGTACAAAGGCTTCGGAGAATAAAATGAAGAATGGTTGTCAAGTAAACCAGGTTTTTGTGGCTAGCTCTCAAAACAACTTTTGTTGTGATCAATGCGGAGAAATTCGAGATTCTAGTCGGGATTCGTGTCAGTAGAGTTGTAGAACTGGATTAACTTCCATTGTACTGAATCATAGCACCTTATAAAATTGGGCAATAGAATGAGGATCTTGACTACCTCGGGTGCGATAGGTTCCAATTACCTGATGCCTCGAATCACAGCCAAGTATGCGTCGCAAACAACACCGACAAGCTCAATTCTATACGGCCTTCTTTTCTTGATGGTCTCATCCAGCTCGTTTTCATCCTCCTCCACTTGCTCCCAGTAGTTCTCGGTGACTGTTCCATCACTTTCTACTCTATATCCTACTCCCATCCTGTACCGTCTACGATGGACATTCCTCGCCATAGTGATTGTCTGTATGACGAAGGGTAGCCAAGATAGTGTACCATCCATGATAACATCCCGTCCTTCGTTGAGTGCTGTTACCAGGACTGATGACGCTGCGTCCGTAGATGATTGATGCACCTAACATGAAAACAACATCTTGCAAGTCACTCTCATACGAGGGGAGATTCTTTTCTAACTTATAGGCAAGCATTGCTCTAGAGTTCGTTGAGATATGCAAGTCATTTCGTGATTCCTCTAGCAATGAAGTTTTGGTATATTGTGTGTTCTGTAGGGTCGAGGTTGAGTGTGGTCTATCGTGACGTATGAGAATGAAGAAAAGAAGACACAGAGATTTACCAGTTCTGCAGTATGGACCATGTCGTGATGAGACCTGGAGCTAAGGGCTCTGTATATGACGTCCGACTCTTTGAACGCATCTGCTTCGATTATCACAGCATTCCCTGAAGCTTCTGCCCAGAAAGGTCTGCATCCATCAAGCATGTATTGCTCAAAAATCTGTTTCAAGTTTCTTCGTTTTTCTTGTTCTTCAGTTTTTATTCCACGAGTGCATATCATGATTAGTTTACTGTTTTGTTTTGTGTGTTTCCATATGTATTGTTAGAATCTGACTTCAGTATTCATATAATCAGTGCATCCTTGCTTTTGGTCGTTGTATTTTTCCGTACTTTCTTAGCTATCGACAGTGGTCGAATTGCAGACAGAATAGCATGATAGAAGATAAGATGAAGAAAGCTTAGATCTCAACTCTTTTATGATGTCCTTGAGGACAGTGCTCTTTCCGGCTCCCATTCCACCACCCATGAGGAGAAGAACAGGGCTTCTGTCCTTGTGTGCCACCGGAGCCATGACATCCGTGCATTCGGAGTCATCAATCTGTTGTGCTGAGAGACCTATTGCTTTCATTTCCTCCACCAATGTTGCGAACACTCTTGCTACCTTCAAGTTCTTTGTCACCCTCTCAAATCTCTGTTCCCTGTCATCAAAACACCAGAGTAGGAGGTTTAGTTTCGAAAACTATGTATTTGTGTATAAACTCTGCAATTTGCACTACTATCCTTTTTTCGGTGACATCTCGGTTTATTCACGTTTGGTTATTATCTTGATGGTTGTGGTTGAGGGTTTAAATCTCAATTGGTGCAGGTTTTGTGGACTGATTTTCCATAAGGACACGAGCCAATACAGGTCAGTCCATGTATCAAATGATTTATCAAATATAAATCCACGATAGTCGATAGCTACCATGGTTTCTCATGGGACTAAAATGGTACGCTCATCAACCTTGTGTCTTGAACGAAGAAACTGTATTTACCTTGTAGCTGCCAAGACCATGTCTTTGAGCTTCTTTTTTGGTTCATGCTCATGAACTTCAGGTCCTTGCAGTACCTGGAATGACATCGCCGAAGCTTATAAGAACTCTAGATAGTTCATCATATGTTCTAGACTGATAGATCATCATACCTGGGCGAGGGATATCTCAGCGAAGCTCCAGTGAAAGGCAAAGTAGCTAAGTGTGCATCTCTCGAACTCCTCAACAAGCTTGATGAATAGTGAATCCCCATTGAGATCACGAGCAAAGTACGCATATATGCTATCCTCACAACCCTCCATCTTGTTTATATAATCAGATGCTAACTTGCACAACTGCGGACATTGCCTTCTGTCTGTGAACCCCAGTTGCCTCGCTGCGAAATTAGGAGATGAATATTTATTGATTAGCCGATAGTATGCGATTAAACACACTAACATCTTAGATCAATTTCCATATGTACAAATCTATACTGTAAGCTTGCTGGAAATGATGGCATTATCGCGACCTTTAAGGTTGTTCCATACATCAGAATGGCGTATGACATTTTGCAACATAGTCAGAACTCATGGCAATAGATCGTGCAACAAAAACCAGCATTGGAGATCGGATCAATGCTAGATCATGGCAATGGTTTGATCGACTATGTGTAGAATAAATTACCTACATAATGAGAAAACCTCTCGAGTTTCACGATCCGGCCAGTCTTGTCAACTTTGATCCAAGGCACGAGGTTACGATACTTGTACCTATGATGATGATAATGGAAAGCAGTCGCGATGATCAACCCAACGGAAGAAGCGACGAGGATCTGGACTATGATGGGTTTGATATTGCGATCTGCAACATAAGAAGATTCATATGACGACGAAGACGATTGTAACATAGACGATAGAATCACGACAAATGATAAATCAAGAAACAAAAAAGAACGGAAGAACGTTGGAAAAAAGTGAAATGAATGAAAGATTTTGGTATTTGTTCATTTTTGAAAGAACCTTACCTGTCTGCATTTCTCAAGAGGAGAAGTCTTTTGTTGTTTTGGTGTGAATTTTGTGATTGATTAGTGGAAGAGATCACTTCTTTCCCTTAGAATTCGTTGAGATTTGTTCAAGGATTCTTGCAAGAATGACAAGTGGGAGCATTGAAATTTTTAACTGTTTTTGTCATTTATTTATTTGATGGACTTTGTTTTTTTCTTTTTTGTTTTTCCTGTAAGGTTCATTTACCCTTTCCTAGCAAAGAGTAAGAGATAGAAGGAAACTGAAACTTGTTAATGAATATGGTTGGGCTCATATTCATAACGTTTGTGGTTAATTTGCCGTCTGACCATGAATGTATTTTGATAATCTGATTTTAGGGCAAATGTTACTGGTAACGAATGTGACTGATAAAATAAAGTGATCTAGAATACAATTGTCATCATCCAGCATATATTTTGAGTAATTTTTGTTATCCCTCTAAAAATTACTGATCAAAATGTTAACAAAATGACGCGGATCAAGACTCTGGAGTCGAGAGACTCGGTGCAACTATTACATATTCTTGTAGTCAAGATTACCGAGATGAAACACAGCAACAATCACTCATTAGTGGGCATTTGCTTCTTCTTCTGATGAGAGCACTTCGAAGTTCTTTCGACGAACCACAATGTAATTCAGATGAAAGCAGATTTCATCTATGAACAAACTGAAGCTTCTCCGAGGCTTTGAACTCTACGTTTGGGCCTGTTCTACAATCCCGAAACTACAACCGAAATATCGAAGAAAATATTATCAGGATTCATCATTTCTTCATGGTATTAGCAATCACTCCAAGCAGTGGGAGTGTTTGATGCAAAAAGGAAATTGTTTTCTCTTGTTAATGTACAAAGGTGCACAACAACTATAAAGAGAAGAACAGGCCCTTACATTTTTTGGGAATGTGTTCCTCTGATATATGCCTATGAAGGTGGAGTGGCTCTAAGTGATAAATGCATTAACCGTTGGCGTGCGTGTGTTTATTGCCTTGACATGTCCCCTTGATATGAAGAGGGTGCTTTGCGGATCTTCATCTTGTCACATAGAGTCTCGAAGCGGGTCATGTGAGAGCTTTAGTGAGGATGTCGGCTACTTGATCGTGAGTAGAGATGAATTGGACTTGTAGAAATCGTTTAGCCAGATGATCTCGCATGAAGTGAAAATCATCAGTTACGAAACAGATCTAAGTCAGGAATCAATCAATCAACAAATGAGTGAAAATAATGAAAGTACTAACACAAAATTTACGTGGAAAACCTCGAAATTAGGGTAAAAAACCACCGAGAAAGAAATCCACTAGATCAAATTTGGGAGAGAAGAGTACCACGAACGACGAACAGAACGAACTTCTGTAACCCTAGATACAAATCCCTATTTGTATTAACTCAAAAAAACTAATAAAATAAATATAGGAAAAAGATCTATTGTTTTTAATAATAATAGATATAATCTCCTTCTGAAAAAGATATGAAGCCACAAAATTTAACAAATTTTCACCTTAACTTCATATTGACAAATATCTCTTTTGATAAACGATGTCCGTCGAGAGCCATCACCAAATGACAGAGTCAATAGTGTGCACTCCTAAGCATACGTGGACTAACCCGATGTAGGAAATAAGAAGTGAAACATGTCAACTCCCCAAAACAAAATCATGTAACGATAATATTAATCAAGTCCAAACAATGTTTGAATCTGACTAATGGGATTGGCTTGGTGAGCATATCCGTAGGATTGTCCACTTTAGGCACCTTCGTCACTGTCACTGTGCCTTTAACGACTTCATCACACACAAAGTAAAATCTGACATCTATATGTTTTGTCCTTTCGTGGTACATGGAATTCTTGCTTAACTGAATTGCACTATGACTATCACTAAAAATAACTAAGGATCCCTGTTATTTGATTTTTAGTTCATTGGCCAATCTCTTCAACCAAAGTTCTTCTTTTGCTTAACTAATAGCAGAACCATCAAACTTGAACACATAACCGTCATCGACCTTCTCTTGACGAGATCACCTGCATAATCAAAAGCAACAAATTTAACCACAGAATTCCCGCAACTCGAACTCCCATCATAAACCAAACCAACATCAGAAGTACCCTTCAAGTACTACAATATCCATTTCAGCGCTTGCCAATGAGTCTTACCAAGTGCTGCCATGTACTTGCTCACAACACTAACATGTTGAGCAATATCAGGTCAAGTACAAACCATGACATACATGAGACTTCCAATTACACTTGTATATGAAATCCTAGACATCTCAATTTCCTCAACTTTGGATTGAGGCGAAAGAGAAGCTGAAACCCTAAAGTGGGAGGCCAAAGGAGTACTTACAGGTTTGGCATTTGACATGTCAAAACCATCCAATATCTTCTCAATGTACCTCTTCTACCGAAGGTACAACTTTCCTTCTTTTCTGTCTCGTTGGATTTTCATCCCCAAAATTTTCTTCGCTGCTCCAAAATCTCTTATCTTAAATTCCCTTCTTAGTTACTGCTTAATTATCTTGAAGATTGCTTGTGACCATAAAGAGAACGTTTCAACCTGCAAATATAGTCTTCTTTCCCTTCAATTAGAAAACCTTCTAGTTGAGACATATAAATTGTCTCCTCGAGCTGACCATGCAGAAAAGCTGTTTTGACGTCAAGTTGCTCGAGCTCTAAATTATTGAGAGCTACCAAAGAAAGTAATACTCAAATCGAGCTGTGCTTTATCACTGGCTAAAAAACCTCATTGTAGTCAATTCCTTCTTTTTGGTTGAAGCCCTTCACAACCAAACGAGCTTTGTATCTCTTATTTTCAACATTAGGAATGCCCTTTTTATTTTTCAAGACCCATTTGCATCCAACTGCTTTCTTACCCTCAGGCAATTTTACAATGTCCAATGTCTGGTTCTTTTGAGGAGACTCCATCTCTTCACTCGTAGCAACTAGCCATTTCTCTGAATCTGAGCTTCTGACTACCCCCTGCATAAGTAGAAGGGTTTTCAATAGCAAGCTCTTCAACAGTAGTAAGAGCATGCGCAACTAAATCAGCCCAACCATATCTGCCCGGAGGCTTTATTTGACGTTTAGGTCACCCTTCTATCAAACTCCATGGTCGACTCGCAGATTGACTAACTTCTTCCACATCGTCTTGTGCTACATCAGAGGCTTGAAACCCATCATTACTTTCAGGCAACTCAACTGTATCAACTGAAGCTTTTGGTCGAGGCTCCACCTTAAGCTCCATCTTCTTCCCAACGCTCTCATCCTGTAGACCTGTAGACTCAACAGAAACCTTTCTCTGATCAAGCATAGCATTTTCATCAAAAGTGACATCTCTACTAAGAACAAATTTTAGTGAACCTGACTCGGTACACCATAATATATATCCCTTAACCCCGCTGACATAACCAATAAAAATGCCTTTCTTGGCTTAGGGTTCCAACTTTCCATCATTAACATGAAATAAACGGGACAACCAAAAACTCTCAAAGTAGAGTAGTCAGAGGGTTTACCATAACAAATTTCATTCGGAGTCTTATACTCAATTATGGTTGATGGAGAACGACTTATCAAGTAGTAAGCCGTGTTGATAGTTTCTGCCCAAAAGTCCTTTCCTAGTCCAGCATTAGAGCGCATACGTCTAGCTTTCTCCAACAGCGTTCGGTTCATACGCTCTGCCATCCCATTTTGTTCGGGTGTGTATCTAACTGTCGATGTCAAACTATCCCAGACTCTGTACAAAATCTGTTGAATTCATCCCCACAAAACTCGAGACCGTTATCTGTACGGAGGTACTTGATTTTCTTTCTTGTCGGATTCTCGATCAACACTTTTCATTTCTTGAACGTGTCAAAAACATCACTTTTATGCTTCAAGAAATAGATCCAAACCTTCCTCGAAAAATCATCAATAAAGGTCAAGAAATATGATGCACCTCCCTTTGAAACAACAGGTGAAGGTCGCCATAAATCTGAATGGATATAGTCAATGATACCATTCGTCGAATGTATCCCAGTACTAAAACTGATTCTATGCTGCTTACCATAGACACAATGCTGACAAAAGTCCAACAAACATGCCTGCTCGTCACAAAGTAGCCCACACTTAATCAGAATAGTCATCCCTTTCTCACTCATATAGCCCAACCGCGTATGCCATAATTTTGACGTGTCAATATTTGAAAGAGATGCAACATTAGTTGATCCCACGATGGGACTTCCATGCAAAACATAGAGGTTCTTCCGTAAATTCCCTTTCATGACGACCAAGGAGCCTTTTGTCACCTTTAAACTGCCATCTCCACCAGTAAATCTGCAACGAATAGAGTCCAATAACGCTCAAAGAAATAAGGTTCTTCAAATCAGGAATATGACGCGCATCTATCAGTGTTCTCATAACCTGATCATGACATTTTATTCTGAATGTGTCAATGCCGACCACCCTACAAACTGCAGCATTCCCCATCAAGACTGAATCTTCATTCAATGGCTTATAGGTGCAAAACCAATCCCTATTTAGGATCATGTGGTAAGAACAATAAGAATCCAGAATCTACTCGTCACTGTCGCAACGATCAATGGACGATATTGCAAGAACAGTGTCACTATCAGATGAATCATTTTTCTTTACCAAACTAGCCGAATCAGTAGTAGATTTCTTTGGCTTTCTGTTTCATTTGCCCTTAGCTTTGAGCTTGGGACATTCTGACTTGTACTGCCTTATCTGGTGACAATAATAGCACTCCACCTGACTCAAATCTCTGCCCTGTCGTGACTTCAAATGAGTCCCAGATTTACATCTATTTTTACCATTCGTCTTCTGATCAGATCTACCCCTGACACTCAGATCAGCTTTATCACCACTAGCAACTGAATGAGTTTTGATCTCATCTCTTGTGAATTCAATGCAGCTTTCACATCCTCCAAAGATATGGAGTCACGTCCATATAACATCGAGTTCACAAAATTGTCGTAGGAAGTCGGGAGTGAACACAACAAAATTATGGCTTGATCTTCATCATAAACTTTCTACTCAAGATTATTCAATTCCATAATAATCTTGTTAAAATCATCCAAATGCTCATGTAAAGGCATACCTTCTTGCATCTTTAACATGCAAAGATGCTGTTTCAAGAAAAGTCTCATCGTAAGAGAGTTCTTCATATAAAGACTCTCCAATTTGGCCCACAAGCCTGCCGTCGTTTCTTTATCGGCGACTTCCCGCAAAACCTTGTCAGACAAGGACAACTGAATAGCACTATGAGACTTTTCTTCAATCTCCTTAATCTCTGCAGAAGTTATGTCATCGGGATACTTTTCAACTAGGGCACGGATTAAATCTACTCGTTGCCACAAAGCTTACATCTTGATTCGCCACAAACCAAAATTGTTGACTACATCAACGGGTGCAACTTCGAATTTGATGGATCCCATCTCCAAACCCTAGGGCTTTGATACCAATTGTTACAAAATAGATTTGAGAAAGGTTTCAATCAATGAGCAAATGAGCAGTGATAATGAAAGCACGAACACCAGATTTACGTGGAAACCTCAAAATTATGGAGAGAGAAATCCACTGGATCAAATTTGGGAGAGAAGAGTACAACGAACGACGAACAGAACGAACAATGCCCAAACCATTCCAAACATTCACAACCAAATCATCAATCCAAACCAAATTAACCATCACTCAAATACCACAAACCAATCAACTTCTTCAAAACAACCAATAATATGAACCCAAATTCATCAACCAAATTAGAATCAAAAGATTAGAGTAAATAATCAAATTAACTAAACTAAAATAAGAACTAAAAAGATTAGGGTTAAGAAAAATTATACGACAAAAATGGGGTTAGGGTTTGGGAAGCTAGGTGGGTGCTGGGGTGAGCCTCGTCGCCAGTTGTCGATCGTCGTCTAGTCACTGGTGTGGCGGAGGTGGTGGGAAGGTGGTGGGGCT
>JAOVYX010020061.1:0-17550 GCA_035668315.1 Drosera spatulata
AGGATAACTCTCACTAATTTTTTCTTCTCTAACGGTATAAAATTATACCCGTAGAGGATACCCCTCAATACCCCAAAGTGGGTATTTTTTCTAACTTTTCTGATACTGTTTTTGTGTTTGATGTGTTGTATATGTTTTTCAGCCCTTACTCCCTATTTATAGTGATTGAGGAGGCCCCTTTTTCCTTTCTTCACCACGTTAAATTGCTTCTGACGCCTTTGATTGAATGCTCCTGAATGCTCTGATTCTGCTTCTCAAATGCTCTTGAATTCTCTACTTCTCCTAAATGCTAAGTGGAGAAAAAAAATGTGGGTGGGATCCACAGAGGGAAAACAATTCCAAAAAAACCGCACTAGTAAAAAGAAACCAATTGGGCGAGCACAAATCAATTGGATTCACGAAGGAGACCGAAATATATCTTTCTTCCATGCAAAAGTGGGTCAAAGAAAAGTTGCAAATGCATTACATGGATTGCAGAACAAAGACGGGAGTTGGTCCAAAGGCTATGAGCAAGTTCCCACTCAACATCAGACCCCTCATTCACCTTCGGGGGAAGTCCCTTCACAGATCGGTTACTGTTCATATCATACCTCCCATTCGCCTTCGGGGTAAGTCCCTTCACAGCGAGCGCCCATATAAGTCCTTGTTATATCAGTTGGTCTCCAAAGCGTACTCTGATCATTGTCAACCTCATTCGCCCAAGTCTGACCAATAACCACAGGGGTTTTCGGTGAGGGTTTCATGGATTCCCGACTCCCTTGTCCCTGTGTTGTTTCCTCCTCCCTCTCCTCAGTTGCTTTTTTCTCTACTTTTTTCTTTGTTTTCAGCTCATTGCTGAACTGAGGCTCCATCGACTTCGATCGTTGTTTCCTTGGATGCCCACGACCTCTCATGGGTGGTGGCATCGTCGTCAGAAGATCGTCGTCCTCAAAATTAGCGATATAATGATCGCTAATTTTGCTAGTAGCCAAATTTGTGACTAAAATTTTGTTTTGGTCACAAATGCACCCTTTTTTTTCTGTAGCGATAGATGTTGAAGCTTTTGTATATGATTATGGAAGCAGTTAACAATATACATGGTACTCATATATACGCAAGAATGTTGCAGGAAAATGAAGATATGATTTGAGATTGCATATAAATTTGCTCTGGAGTTTTAGTTATACCCTTAATGCATTGGAGTATTAGACTCATCTATGATCGTTATACATGGTATCATTTATCACGCTAGCTTAGAATTTCATTGTGAAACTCATATCTATACCAATGATAGTTTGCAAGTCAACCATTCATCAAAACTAACTTATAGCCTGAAGGTTCTTGAAGGGGTTTCTTAAAGCTGTCACATTTAAGCAACCAATAAAAAGAATTCTGAAAAATAATGGGATGAAGAGAAATGCATTAACATAAACTTTAATGAGGGAACTCAAAAATAAAACAGAAAATTATATAAAACTAGAGTTTTGGGGAATTAACCCCAAAAAAATACCTGCGAGATTTTAATTCTTAAAACATATAATTTCACCCTCACCCACTTCCCTACTGTGTCTCTCTCCATCGCCACAAATTGTTGCCTCTTGCAATCGCTCCCTCGTCGGAAACTACTGTTGGAAACCACCGATCCCATCTTCCCACCACCATCGTCTAGCCCCTCTCCGCCGCCCTGCTCCTCCTCCCTCTTTCTCCGATCCCAATCACGAATTCCATAGTCTGTGTATATGTGATGAGATTCAATCGATGAAAAACAAGATGACGATATGATGAGAGGCGATGTACAGGATTGGAGATGATGAGGAGGAGGAGAAGGAGATTGAGGAGGTTGATTTCGAATACGAGTACGATACATCACAGTGGATTGATTTCACGATGGAGGAAATCGATTTGAGGTCGACCAGGCCGAGAGTTGGTTCCTATCTGCCACGAGAGTTGGTTCGTGATTGCATTGTGGTTGCCTGGAATATGTTGTCATTGAAATAGGAGATGTGATCTCTAATTTGTTTGGGATTTGTGTTGATTTTGTAGTCCTTTGTTTGTTGGAATGTGAATATCGGTTTATTTGTGAGAAATGTGCTGAGATTGACGCTCTATTTTGTGAATTGTGAATATCGATTTTCTTATCATTTTAATTATTTTAACTACCGTACTGTTTTGTTTCTTAAGATATTCTGTTTTCTTCAAAATAGAGCGTCTGAACAAATTCAATGTTTTACTCAGGTGCTCTGTTTCTTTTTTGAAACAAAGCGTCTGAACAAAACACAGAACGCCAATTGAAAACACAAGAGTGCCTCAACAAAAACACAAAGCGCCTGAACATAACATAGAGCGCCTGAAGAAAAAGTAAAAACAGAACGCCTGTATAAAAAAAGAGAACGGTGGTCGGATTCCGGTTAAGATTTCGACGACGGTTGGGTGATGGTAGAGGTTGGGATGGAGATGAAAATAGGGTTAGGAATTTAAATGAGATGGATGAATTGTATATTTTTGAAATTTAGATTCCTTGTATATCTTTTTGGTATTTTTTTTTTAATTTTTTGTATGTTTAGATAAAAATCCCAAAATAAAAAATAGACACAAATAGGTCATTTGTTGGATCCAATTAACAAAAAAAAATTGTCAAAATCCAACCAAATAAAATAGGATACTATCTCCATCCCATAATTTTTATGACGTTTATGTATTTAGTACTATTCTATACTTATGGATACAGAATCTTGTTTTCATATTAAATCACGTCTGATCATCCGACAGCATGTATTTGGTTCAAATACATAACTTACATAATTATTAATATTTCATAATAAATATATAAAAAATTATGTTTCATTGTCGCACATGACGAGTCAAATTTTGCCTTGATAATGATGAAAAGTCAAATTTTATAAAATAATTGAGACAGAGGGAGTACATTTTTAGTGTCATCATCTAGGAGGTTTTCTATCTAAACATAGTTATCGAAAATATTGAAAATACAACATATGATATTGCTGATGTTATAATCTGAATTACTTTAAACCAGGCTGAGCCAAAGGACATTTGTACGTATCAAACTTCTAGTACCACATCCTGTGTTTATTTTAATCCTTGCAAGTACTTCTTGAACTTGTAAACCAGATCCCATCCCTTTAACTTAAAAACCCTTTGATTGATCATATATATAAGATGTTTTGTGGGTAAAAACTTTAATGAGACATATCCACAACACGATTGAAATATAAAAACTGAACACAAGGGAAGAATGAGCATAAAAGAAACAAGCATTTTACGTGGAAAATCTTTTGAAAAAAAAAAATCACGAAAAAATACAGTGCACGCTCTTGTGCTATTTTGAGAGCAAGTACATGAGAGGTACAATATCATTGAACCTTAATCATAATAATATAGACAGTCTTCAAACCAATTCAAAACATCTAGCTTACTCTTCAAGAGAGTCAAAACTCTCATTGACTTCCAAGAGAGTTAATACTCATTCCATATTTCTGAAATAAAAATATTTCAAGATTCATGGTATAATTCCAAGAAAGAAATTCGATTTGACTGCAATTCTTAATATTCCCCTCAAATATTCCAAATGTTCATGGCATAATTCCATGAAAGGAATTCGATTTAACTTCGATACTCAACATCCTTCCCTCCTCCCCAGAAAAGAAGTCAAAATTCTCTCATCGAATGAACTTCTCCATGAATGCACTGCTTTCCAAATGATCAGGATCATGTCTTCAACTTAATATCATGGCATATTTAGACATCCTTTAAGCTCATGATTGACTTCGTAAAAAAATCTGCAAAATTTTCTTTTGTATACACACCTTCTACACATACAGCTCATTCAGCTCTAACTTCTTCTGTATGAAATGATATCGAATAGCAATATGCTTGGTACTTGAATCATGATACATAGAATTCTTCACCAAATGAATAGAACTTTTGCTATCAGAATAAATAGCATAGTCTGATTGTTTAAAACCAAACCAATTAAGGAATCGCTTCATCCACATTATTTCCTTTCATGCCTCTGCCAAAGCAACATACAATAATTCCATAGTATACTGTTCGGTGTTGTCGGGAGCACAACAAATTGAAATATGTAATCATACTATCAATCAACACAATCTTTAAAAATATAGCAGTGAGCAATAGTTGATCCCACTAAAAATGATCTTTATAGATTTTGTGAATTAAATTGATGATCTAATAATTTTCTGAAATTTAGTTTGGGGGGAGGGGTTGTTCTCAATTGACAGAAATAAAACAAAGCAACACAATAAACGAAAAATGGTTCGGTTTTGATGCTTGGGGCAAGTAATGATAGGGGATAGCTATTGACCTATAGAGAGAAATTAGGTTTTAATCAAGTTTGATAAAATATATGACTTTCGTGATTGTCACTCATCATGAACTTCAATCATAGACTAGACTTTTTATTTCATGTTCTCCTATGATAGGTGTTATAACTTATTGCAATGAATAAGTAGTGACCAATTTAGTTGTCAGTTATGTCATAATCAATCTAACTTGGCTATCCATGTCAAAAAGCTAATATAACATAAATACACATGTCGCATTATCAAATATGGCTCAACACCCTATGACAATAACGTAACAAAAATTAGCGTTGTGTCATACTTTTTCATATATACATAGGTTACCAAACAAGAATGAATTAACCTATGAATCCCTACTATCTTCAACCAAATAAGAATGAGTAACATACATCATTAACATACCTAAGTTGTCAATCCAACTATGAATAATGAGTAATTGAGGATAAATTAACACATGAACATGATACCATAGTTAATGAATATAAAACTATTAAAATTCAAAAACACGTCTCATAAAATCTATGAATGAGATCCAATCACTCAACCATACTAGAAATCTAAGCTATGATCATCATGACAAACAATGAACAATACACCAAATGATTGATGAAAGTCATTAGAATTTGCGACGAAAAAAGAAGAAATTAAAACCTAAATCAATGAAGATTGGTTTACCTGATGGTTGATGTTGATCTCCTAGATGAATGAAACGTGACGACGTGTAGATCTCTATCTCCCTCGATAATCCTCTCGACGAACATGTGGATGAGAGAAGCTTGAACGCGAGACTAACTGCAACTTCCCTCTAATGAAAACTGATTAGTTTTCTGAAAATAAGTCGTGGCTTTATATAGGGGAGCTAAAAATAACAAAATTTTCCCAAAATAACAAATTTTGGAACAAAAAAGTGAAATAGATCAGAGAACAGGGACGGCCCGTGCCACCTTCAAGCACGGCCCATGCTCATATTGCACGTCATGTGGCTGGCTGTGCTCAAAAACATCATGACTTATCTCGCACGACCCATGCACACCATGCACGGCCATGCTTGGCCACATTTTAGCATACTTCGTCGTTTTATCTCCAAACATGCTCGAACAAGCTCCAGATTGATTGCAATCATTCATACAACTCCAGAAAACAGATACGGAAGCGTCAAAACGACTCACTATTCAGAAATACCTTGAATTCTTCAAATCTACAATGAAAACACAAGATTCGAAAATATCGAAGCTTTAAATAATAAAAGAATTAAAATGACATAAACTAACTACAGAACCAACACAAACAACATTAACAAAGAAAATGATGCGTGTTTTCACACATATCAAGTTTTCTAAACCAAACGTTTGCTTGTCCCCAAGTAAAAAAAAAAGTACACAAGAAAAAGGAAGAACAATGTAAAACATAAAACTCTAACAACAGAATGAATAAGTGCCCCAACTCACGTTTTCCGCAAGCCAATTCTTCATTCTCCCTAGACACGTTTGCATGAATTCATCCTCATATCACTAAGTCATTACCTAACAAAGCACCACTTATAAATCCCTAATGATTGTGAGGATCATATCAAACACTCATTAAGTATAAGAATTGGAAAATTTTCGACCCAGATTATACAAGCCTAATCACGAAGTAAGTCATATACACCCATTTATTTTCTAAGTAGTAATGCGCATCAATATCCAAGTCTTGCTAGGCAAGGATAATCAAGAAGGGTGAAGGAAGGCCGGTTATTTGATTATGTGGAGTTCGATGAAAAAGAATAGTAGGAAAATGTGTAAAGTCTAACAATGGTCATAATCTAATTGAAATATAATGGTCATAATCTAATTACTTTGGCTTATCTATTGATTTTTTTTTCTTTTTTTTATTTTTTATTTATCAGGAATCAATTATCTGACATGCGACTGAGGAGCGGACGAAGAAATAGAGATAAAGTACAAAACATCGGTCGCGAACTTGACGAAGGACTGAGTGAGAGGTGAAACATCATCTTCATCAGGAGCATCCAATCGTCATATTGATGAGGGCTTTCCAACATTAAATATAAATACTAATCAGAATGCTCAAAATACTCAGAACATGCAAAATGCGCAAGATGTTCAAATCCCTCAAGTTGATGACCATACACTTAGACAGTTAACCGAGTATGATGATGATAATCAACCTCCATTACAGTTAGCTTGTATCAGCTTCAGTTCCTTGTGGAAACCAATGTTATGAGTTGATAAAGAAATCTTCCTTCGCATCCATTGTGGAGACCACTGGAAATGCATAGAACCACGAGCAAGGCAAGGCCATCGGTTCAAGAGATAGCACGAGCCAAAAGATGGTGCCAGGCGACGAGGATCAAGAAACAACCAACCACGACTGTCTTGCAGTCAGTTCCAGAGTGCCGACATCTGAAAAGAGGATGCCAACAGACCTCTACGGACTGTGAATTGGCCAGAAACAACATCACCACCCTTGACTGTGTTGGACGGCCAACTTGTAATTAACTTTAAGTTTTCGGTTTGACCCATACTAGCTTTTTCGAAAACGGCTCTTCCATTCCATCTACATTCCAACCGGTGTGATCGTCGACCCCGTGCTGAAGCCATACCGCCCATACTGGACCTTTTCTCTAAACACTCAATCTCAACAAGCTTCATTTTCCCGTCAGTATGCCAGTACTTCAAAGCTTACTCTGACGTAGGAGGATGCACAGAAAACACAAGAATAAAGATCTTCTACACCCGAGACGCTCTTCGGTATAAGACGAGGTACATAAAAGCAAAATCATCAAAGATTGTCTGTAGGAGCACAGGACAGAACTGCTGCTATCTTGAAGAAATGGATTCCGATCCGTGTCACAACAGTTTCCCTTCTCATATGTAAGATCCGAATACAACAAAGAACATCACAAGCATAGAACCATATTATTCGACCGGATAATCAAGAACTCAAACCTAATATAAAAATGATCGTGCCACATCACTGCGTCTCAAACATAAGAAGTTTTCATTTAGAAAGTTATAAGCATCGAGAATAAAATTGCAAAACAAAGAATCTCCACTAGTTGATATCACTACTTATTGCTAAGCAATACTACAGGCCGCCAAAATGGCACTTCATATCAAAGCCCTCCAGGGCACACCAGGTACATCTTCAGATGATCACGGTTGTCCTTCACTCACACTTTGACGCTTCCTTAATTTCATCTCCTCCTTCCTCCTGAGATGAGGACCACCCAGTGTTACATTAGCAAGATAAAATCGTCCCATTTGGTAAGACTAACAAGAATTTGATGAAAAATCAAAACCGTCACAAAGCGATACACTATCCACAGTACAAAATGATAATGATGCTGTCTGCAACTTGCAAGCAATGATATCCAATATCCTCAACAAAAATCAGGAAAATGTAACCCTTTGTCATAGAAGATAATTAAGTAGCTAAAGGCTATTGTGATTCACCAGCAGCAGTGTCTCAAGGGTAACTACTATCGAAACATCTGAAAGGAAACATAGGCGCATTCTTGATGCATTCTTATAAATGAACAATGCATGATCTGCTCCACTGATCACCGGACAGATAAACAACGAAAGGGCACAAACCATTGGATCGAAGAACAATAAATAAGAAACACCCTTTGGGATATCACAAGGGATCCACCAGAGTGTATATTATGCCCACAAGGGAACAACTTTGGGAAGTCCTATACAACAAGGGCAAGAAAAAAGAGGAACTTCCTAACAATTTCAATAATTTTTGGTCAACTTTTTGAGATTAGATCTCAAGCCCCTCAGATGAGAGACACACGGATAATTGAGGCAGATTCGCTACTTATGCGACCAACACATAAATCTTGGAACCAGTCCAGATCTGCTCCCTCGTGCTTAGATTCTTCAAAGCATAAAGTCAATTCAATGAATACATATAGGCACTATAGCATGAAATGTAGGGTACCGTGGCATCAGAAGTCCACAAGGTCAAATTGTCTCGCAGAAGTTGCATGATCAGAGTGCTGTCCTTGTATGATTCCTCGCCCAAAGAATCCAACTCAGAGATTGCCTCATCGAAAGCCTGCAGATAGATATGACATTCATCAGTAAGAAAGGTGAATGTTAGAAGTTGTACGCGGCTTTGCTGAACATAAACAAAAAACAACGTGTAAATATTAGCCGGTCATGCAGAGTAAGGCCAAAAGTATCATTAAAGCAGCAGCACTATATGGGAGAACATGTACACTTGATCATCAATCTAACACTTCTCACGCACCAGTCTTGCGATATCTGCAATTATACTGGCATCCCTAACCATCTATGGTTCCACCTCAAAGACACCAACTGCTTACAAGCAATGTCTTGGATATGTACTTGACACTACTCTGTCAGGTACGCTCAATCCATTGGGATGACACCAAGTAATCATTTGATAGCTTACAATTCCTGGTATTTCCTCCAGGACCTCTACAAATTTGCTGATTACTTTAAAAGAATAACCCAAATAAGAGCATGTATAAAGCATACTGCAGATAAAATCAATCTTCTCCAAATGAAGACTTAACACAAATAAACGGACTAAATTCTTAAGACAGGGCCTCTGGATCAAACTCCAGAAAACTTTCACATACAAAAAATAGACCAATGTATGCAAATGGAAACCACCATTTAAGACACTTGTACAAACCTGAACGTGCGATCATCCTGACTGTCAAAATCATATAAACCAAAAGGTTCCAACACTTATCTCAAAATAACTCCAAAAAGGGACAATTTCAAGTAAAATAGATCCTTCTAACTGAAACTCTAAGACTGCAGCATGGTGAGACAGGACATCCCTTGTTCAAGACTATGAAGACAGTTTTTCCACTCTATTTAACTGATCGAATCTGTCCGTTGTTACTAAAAAGAATTCTCAAGTCCATATCTTGTAAGGATTCTCACTTTCTAAGCATCACTAAAGCAAGCATAAAACAAATAAAGCAGACCAACTGAGAGGCTACCAAGCAATGCGACAATTAACAGGTCATCAAATAATATATCAGTCCTTTTTGGATGGCCTATCATGTGTTTTAACTTTCAACAGCATTAGTTCTTGTATTCATGTGAACCTTGAAGCATTTTGAAGGCATACCTGTTTTGCTAGACTGCAAGCACGATCAGGTGAGTTCATAATTTCATAGTAGAACACGGAGAAATTGAGTGCAAGTCCAAGCTGGATAGGATGAGTAGGAGCCAATTCACCCAAAGCAATGTCCTAAATGAAAGAAAACATAGCACAAACCAAGATATTAAACGAGCTCTGCATAATACATGGAGTAATATAATAGTTAACAACATGAATAGAGGCAACTTGCCTGAGCAGATTTAAGCCACCAAGGTGTTCTCTGCAGCATCCTTCCTCTCCGCCCCTGTCTTAAACTCGGAAAGATACCTATAATAGTCCCCTTTCATCTTGAGGTAAAAGACCTTAGATTCAGCAGATGAGGCTGGAGAGATCAGATTTGACTCAAGAAGGCCCAAAATCCCATCACAGATCTTGCTCAGCTCCGCCTCAATCTTACCCCTATACTCCTTAATAGTCGTTACATGATCCTCATTTCCCCTACTCTCTTCCTTCTGCTCTATGGACGAAATAATCCTCCACGAAGCCCTCCTTGCACCAATCACATTCTTGTAAGCCACAGAGAGCAAGTTCCTCTCCTCCACGGTGAGTTCATCAACATCCACAACTTTAACGACCTTCTCCATGAACTCCGCCATTTCCTCATATCTCTCAGCTTGCTCAGCCAATTTTGCCAAGTACACATTGTTTTCTCTAGATGATTCAGTGGTCGACATGGTCAATTTATGAGAATATCAGACTAAGATTCTGACCTGTTGCAATAAAAATGTGAAGCTGCTTTACAAGTGCATGTCGATATCCCAGGCTATACAAAATATTACGAATAAAAGTACCAAATAACATGATGAGAACAAGTGAAGACAATAAACAATATATGGAATCAGACTCTTTAAGGCATTCATATTAGACCTTAGTCCAAGTCGTAACTCCTTCGATCATTATTATTTTCCTTCCGTCCAATGACCTGTTTCCTTCCATCAGGAAACAAGTCTGTTTCCAACCATCACACCATGAACCTCATCAATCCACCAATCCGTTTTTCCACTACCACAATGGCCACCATACCACATCAACGCATTGTACAGTTCCCCTAAGAAACCAATCAACCGTAACTAATCCTCGCAACCAGCAACTTATCTCGTCACACAATACTATTCCACAGTTCCACCAATCTACTCGTCACAAATATTCACACAATCCCTAAGTCTGCAAACATAACATCGATTCGCACCCCACAAATCCTCCCAATTTTGCACCCTAACAAATAATGTCACATCACATGCGAAGAACCGAACACAAATCTCAGATCCCCAAAAATCCACACCAAATAGCAACATTCACAAGAGCGAGCCAAAACACAAATTTCTAATCAGACGACAAAAACGAACCCTAGCAAAATCAATTAACTCGGATGAAAACATTTCTACATCATAAAACCACATGGAAGCCAACCACAAATCGAACGAGTACGCGATCGGTTCAAATAGATCGAAGAACAACGAAGGATTTCGATGTGGTTACCTGCGTGTTTCAGCGAGAGACGAGGTGATGGTGATGATGCTGATGAGTGATGATTTGCTTTGATGGGGGAAATGGGAAACGTGAAGGGAAAAAATGTGTGCGAAAAGTGGGAAATGAAAATTTGAAAAAAGAGGAGGTGGGGACACGTGGTGGGTTACGCGGAGAGGAAGAGGGAACCGTCCGGCATCTACAATTTGTGATTAGAGAAGTTTTTTGTCGCATATCAGGGGATCTGTCTGTCGATTAATCCCCACCAGCATCGGACGTGGTCTGAGGTTAGTGGGATTCGAACTCAAGATTTTTTAAAAGAAGGTTGAGTCGAACGTCACTACATCAACCCAAATTGGTTGCATATCAGAGGATCTTTAAAACCCATAAAACCCCAATAATTTATGATTCATATTTCAGTTTTCTAAAATTATCGTTTTATCTGAAATCATAAATATTATTTTGTCATTATTTTTTGAAAAAATACAACTAGTTCAAAAACTGAGATGGAACTTCTCAAGATGGCTAGTAATGATAGCATTAGGGTAGTCATTTATCCAAGACGAGGGTGCGTCTGTTACAGCGTCGTGGCAATCATGGACGTACTCAGATAATAACATTTCCAAGTCAGGATATGACTGAAGAGAAAAATTGAACCTATTCGGAGATCCTTTCACCAGAGAGCCAACATACAACATTCAAATCCTGCCTGCTCTTCAACGCATGCCATTTGCTGCTAGGGCGCCATAACCAACTGGATCACCCTTCGACTTCATTCATCATTTCCAGACCTTTCTTTTGTCGACTCGGAACTTATGAAACACCTCCAGATCACGATGACAAACCTAACACTAACATTCATGGATATATAGGTGTCAAAAACTAAGGCTTGAGCCAGCCCAGCCTTGGGCTTTGCGGCCCATCACTGTAGATGGAGCCGGCCCGACCCGACCCTGGCCCTAGCACTTATCCATAGGGCCGAAGGGTCGGCCCGACCCTACTCTTACATGTCCTTTCTCAATTTAAAAAATAGGACCGTTGAGATAAACTTTAAAAACCGTCCATGATTTTTGTTAACCGATCACGATTTTTAGATTCTAAACATTTCATATTTTTGTAGGTAGAAACCGATAACAGTTTTTTTAAAACTGTTCACGGCTTTCCCAATACAAAATAATAAAAAATAAATTTGGGCCTCAAAAGTCCGGTCAAAAGGGCCTAAAGCCCGGTCAAAAGGATCGGATAGCCCTGTCCAAGGGCCGGGCCAAACCCGAACTTTTGATCAGGCCGGGCCAAGCCCGGACTTTTGATACAATCGGGTCGGATTTTTTTCCTTAGGATCAAGGTCCAACCCTTAACCTTAGTCCAAGGGCTGGGCCGACCCTAACCCAATCAAAATCAATTGGGCCAGGCCAAGCCCAAGGCCTCAAAGGGCCGGACGGGGCCGTTAGATGAGGGCCAGGCTGGGCCGTTACATGACACCACTCCATGGATAAACCCCACAAAGGAATATACCACCGATTTTTCAAAACAGTAAAAGACACGGCAGTAACATATCACTGAAGGACATATGGAAGTTTCCTCGACAGCTATTAAGGAATGAATGACAAAGAACCTATCGCATGAGCATAGACCAAACTGTCAATCCGCTCAACAGTAACATCTCTGGACTGGAAAATTTTAGTGCCTTTAATTCCAAAATACATTTTATCGTTTGCAATGCCGGTCACAATGGCCAATGGATGCAAGCTACTACAATGGCATGGGTATCTTCTAGTCACTGTGCCGAAAAAAAAAAAAAAAACAAAAGATAAGACGAGGCAAGGCTCATATATCTGGCCGGCATGAAACTAGCAAGGTCCTTTGAGTCGCAAGGTGAATGCTTGCAGCGCCAAAAGAACTTCCTTTATCTTTTCTTGGGCATCTTCATCGAGCAAGTTGCCATCAGTGTCAAACTTGGCAGGAGGTTGGAATGCATTCAAGAAGAATTCCGGCTTGTTAATGAAGTGAAGATCAATGTAGACTCCGATCTGTCGGAGGTGATACTGGGACCTTCCTCCGCCAAAACCACCTCCTGTGCTGAGGATAGCAGCAGCCTTATCAGCCCATGCGTTTGGTGCTCTTGATGCCCAGTCAATGGCATTCTTCAGCGGTGCTAGCATTCAAAGCAGAAAAGGCAGACAAACGTTTAGCATGAAAGTTACTGTTGCAATAGATTGCCTGCAAAGAAAAGCAGTGTTCAACCAATAATCTGAAGGATGGTAAATCATACAGCCTTAAATTGGTGAACTGTGATCCGCATTTCAGAGGTGAACGAGGCAAGAAAACAGAGAAGTGGTGTTGTATTCCTAAGATCAAAACTTAAAAATGTCAAGGTCAGCACCAACTTCCATTTCATGCTCACTAGCGAGAGATGGTTAATCATGGCCTTAAAACCTGTAACCTTGGTCTACAGAACCTCGCATGCTGATGGAAAATTTAGCCTCTCCTCTCTAAACAAATCGCACGATGGATCAAGCATCTTCATTCATTTTATACGAAACAATCTGCCATGCCACAAATCATCAGCAAAGGTGGGTTTTTCTTGTTTTCCTTGTGGATGAAATCAGCGAAGTTTTAAGATCAAATACATTGCCAATCAAGCTTAGCACAGAATAAGCTAAATGGATCAACTACAATATACACAAAAGCAAGAGTATTCTAAATGCAAGTTATTCCTGCATAATAACAACAAACTCTAAAACTGGCAATTTTCAGCTAAAAAAGAAAAGTTACTTCATTATCAAAACTTGCACATCTCAAACAGGACAACAAGATCCAATAGATCACAACTTGCACATCTCAAACAGGACAAGATCAATATCAAAACTTCCCATGATGTTAGCACCTAACCGTTGCCAAAAGTGGCATCAATACATCTAAAATCTCCATCCACCACAATATGACTACCTTATATTACCTCAACTCAATAACCTATCACGACATAATTAACATATGAAAGGACAATTACTGCAAATCATAAACCTACTCAAACCAGCAACAGCAAGAAAACTTTGAATCCAAAAACTAACAGCTAAAAATAAAGTGCAGATGCAGACTAAAGTCATCCTTGAAAAAGACAACTTAACCATCGATGATGTAATTGAGATCTTAACTTCCTCTACATGTACTTCAATAGAAGTATACACTATAGAGCTTGAGAAATAAAGAAGAAAACTAAAACAACACAAGTGTCGGTTTCCATACCAAGTAATCACCCTCGTTGGTCCTCCCCCTCTACACTTGGTCCCTTCCTGCATCCCTCTACGTCACTCATCATTTATCTCTGATTACCATATAAAATTAACAAACTTAAACATTGAGTACATATCATGTGTCACTTTGCAAAAGCTACCTCTTCGTTAACATCAGGTTTGTAAGAGAGCAAGACTTGCACAAGAACAAACACGAAGCCCCCATCGACAACCACTATGACACAGCAGATTGTGCGTTAGTGTAACTTAATCAATAAACATATCAAGTTCAATAGAGTATTTTCAAGGTACATAGGTCACACAAACACACTTGACCATGATTATAGTTATACTAAGATTAACAACAGAAGCCCTGAGTTCACACCTATAACCATATAATCTTCTATCATGATCTCAACTCAATAATCTCAACATGAATATCTCACTCTAATATCGAGAAACGCCACCTAAAACCACAATCTAAACCTTCACCAACATAATCGAAGCCATACCAGTAACTGAATAATTGTACTCAGGAGAAGCGAACAGAAACGCATCAGCCTCCGCGATCTTCTTCCGAAACAACTCAACTTCATTCGGAAACCTCCCTCCGACCTCGAGATCCGTATTCAGAAACGGCAACTCCCCAATTTCAACGTACTCGATCTTCATTCCCGGTATCGATTCCTTACATATCTTCGTCGCTGCATACACACACATCCACAACTCAAATCACAGATCTCCAATACCCTAACGGCGAATGAGGAAGTGATTTAGGGTTTTACCTGCACGGAGAAGGCCTCGATTGAAGGAGCCGCGGCGGAGCGAGCCGCCGATGGCGGCGACCTTGACGAGTGGTTTCGCCACGACGGCGGAGGACATTTCGGGGGTTTTGCGTTTGAGGAGTTGAGATCAGGGGTTCATAGTCGTGGTGGTGGTGGTGAGGGAGTACGTGCCATTGCGTGATTAGTGCCGAGAGAGCCATTGTCAGGTTCATTACAATGTTAGTATGTTAGAGCAATAGTTGAATTTTTTTTAGCTACGGATACTCCCTCCATTGCTATTATCTTATAATGTTTTGATTTTATATGTATAATGATATAAAATTTAAAATATATATAATGATTTTTTTTTTTAAATTTAACATGAGCATCAATGATTATACGATTTATGTATTTTAATTTAATACATATTATGAAACGATCGGATATGATTTGATATGAAAACGATATTTATATTAATGAGTATAAAATAATTCAAAATACGTACACGTTATAAAATATATTGGAGTTAATATGACTACAAACCCTCTATCAAGATGAGATATATCGCATCATCTAAGAAAATATAGTAACTCCTCTTCATCCTAGTCTGTCATTGTCGCATCAATGTTGAAAATCATGATGAAAATACATTAATTATTTGATTAATCGAATTCGACGTCCGTGATGGTAATCGTCGCGAAGGGTGATCAGAGAATTGGAGTCGGAGAATGATCGTTCGAGAAACGTTTGGTCTTAGGTTCGTATATTGTAGCATTGGATTTTATGTTAGACACGCGTTCGAAATACTGATTAGGATATAATGTATTCGAGACTCCATCATAATGTCTGTTTATATCTAGACGTGAGACGAGGAGAATATATAGATGAAGATTTTTGTTATGTCTAAGAGCATCTTCTATAATGCTGGTAATATTTGGTCAGAGTCAGTCTATAATTCGATAATGATTATTGTACCAACAAATTCCCCTCCCCTCCGATCGTCGCCTCTCCGCAGCCACCCCTCCGCTGCCGTCATCCTCTGCATACTCCGACGCTGTTGAATCGCATAATTTTTCGATCAATCTTTCACACAATCCATCGTTTCCTTCGAACGATGACGCCTCGAAATTCACGAACTCGTCGTTTTTGTTGGAGTCTTGGAGAGGGAGTTGAAGGAGACGTTGAAGATTTCGAGAGTGGTGCAATTGGCGAAACTGGACGGGATCGTGCCAGAGAGTTTGTTGTGGCCGAGATCGACGACGGTAATCGATTGCAGTGTCACAGCCATATCAAGAATTCTCTTGTGCTGCTTTTGGTATATGGAATGGGGGCCGGAAAGCAATCCTCCAATCCTATGGAATCAAGAAAAATCTGATTGGTTGTCACTTTCGATAGAAATATCCGATTCCGGACTGAATCACATTCGACCAAAACAACCAATTTGATTGCAGAGGTCCCTCTCCGGAGTCGACCATTCAGCCTGGAATAGGAATGGAGATGTTCTCTTGTCAAATCTTTCCTTTCTATGTCTATACCAATTAGCCACTATCTTCCATGAGAAATCCGATCGCCGTGTATCCTCGAATTCGAAACAATTTTCGATTGCTTCTTCTATCATTAGAGCTCGTGGGTCTCTGGTTCTACTCGGTGACGACATCGAAATTTTTCATCTCTGTTGTTGTTGTTCGTCGCTTCTGCTATTGTTCTTCATCTCTCCATATTATTCATTGTTGTTGCTGGTGTTCGTCGTCGTTCGCCGTTGAGTGCCTTTTGTTCTTCGTTTCTGGTGGTTGGGGAGTAATGATTTCATTTTCCGTTTTTGATTTTCAGGATAAAATTTTAGGGTAATTTTGATAAGTTTTTATATTCATTTCATTTCTTAATAGGTTAAACTGCCATCCAAACAAATTCATAATAATGAAATCGTTTATTCCATTTTTATTCCTACAAAATAACATATTTTATTTTTTCCTAAAATTATTCATGCAATCTAACGTTCCCTTACAGTTTTGATTTAATTATGGCGATGGCACTTTTAATTAGTGAGTTAGAGTTTTCTGTTTTATCTCAAAACAAGAAGGATAGGGTGAGAAATGATTTGGAGGGAATGAAATGTTAATTCTATTGACGTTTTATTTTTTATTTTATTTTTGTTTTGGTATTTTGTTTTGTTTTATTCTGACATTTTGTTTGTTTTTATTCAAACACTTCGTTTGGTTTTTTTTTCAAACGTTCTATTTGATTTTTGTTCAGACGTTCTGTTTTGATTGTGTTTAGACGCTCTGTTTGATTTTTGCTCAGATGTTCTATTTAATTTTGTTCAGGTACACTGTTTCATTTTATTCGGTACTCTGTTTTTTTTTTTTTTAAGCGCTCTATTTCATATTCTGACGTCGTAGAATTCCGACGAAGATTCCGACGACGTTGTCAGATTCCGACTAATATTCCAACAACATGATCGGATTCCGACGATAATCGAGATTGGGTATGTAACGCCCTGAAATCCGGAATGTCCAGCACATGATGTTATGCTGTCATAGACCCAATCCATGACAAGGCTAAACAAACCAAACGGTTTTGTAGGTACAGAAGCTAAGGAAACTACCTAGA
>JAOVYX010020062.1:0-17550 GCA_035668315.1 Drosera spatulata
TTGCTTCAAATTCCATGCCAATCTGCCATAAAACATCAACACACAGCAGTATCAACATTCCAAGGCAAAACGACACTTAAAAATACAATTTAGGCAATTTAAAGGGAATAAAAAAAATGTTTAGAATAAAGAAATGATGTGTGATTTCATACACATCAGTATTGATCTTCCGAACCATCAACTTTCGATGCTCCTCATTGCTTGGCTGGATATCTGTAATTTCATGTCGCCTCACTTGAGAAAGTAATTGGTTGGCCATCTCCGGTGAAGAAGCAGCACTCGTCTCTATCCAACGGTACATCCTAGGGATTCTTACGTGATCCGTTGGTTACGAGATGATGTCTTCCATAATCTCCTATACCCAGACCTAACAAGACAATTCACATTTGATCAAAATCTAGTGCACAGAAAAATAACCAACAACTTATAAAACAAAAAAAAAAAAAAAAAAAAACGGTTCATAGAATTTTTACATGCAATAACAGTTCACAGTTGATCAAAATCCAGTGCACGGAAAAATAAACAACAGTTTATACCACAAAAATAAACGGTTCACAGAATATTTACATACCAAAACAGCAAAGGAACATCCCTCGACATAAGGGATCTTCGGAATCATTCCATCCTCCTCCTGTTTCTTCTTTTTTGTCGTTGCATTTGTAAGTACCTTATATTTGTATATGGCGTCAACAAGATATCAATGAACCGCCTTACCCCAAGCATATTCTCTGATCTTTTCCAAATCGTCAACATAATTGAAAATGATATATGGAGTGTAAAAGGTTGTCTTCGGAAATAGAACACAATTACAAACAAACAACACGAAAACCCTAGTAAAGTCACGGGCTATATCCTCATCTTCCCCGGTGGCCAATTGAAATAATTTTTCACACAACTCCGTTCTCCTCGCCATCTTCTCCGTAGCACAAAAGAGTCGTTCAAAAGTCTTACTTTTGAGGTTTCCCTTCACATTCACATTAACACCAACCATCGACAAACTAACTATCAACGAAATGTGCTTCACAGTTAGTAGAACAAATGTATTTCGTTTATCCAAATCAATACCCACAGGGTTTAGGGTTATGCGATCTAGAATCACTTTAAGCCGTGCACAACACATCATAAGGTTCGGCATGTGTACAAAATGAGAAAAACGAGTTGAGCTTATCTTTACACGACATGCATCCGACATCACACCCCTCAATTCGTCCATAAAAAAAAGAGACAAATACAGCGTTAGCCAAATAGTTATTTTGATCTTTTTTTTAATTTTTGGATCAATTAGATTTGAAATTATATTGATTATTGATTATTTTTGGTTTTTGATCCAAATGTTAAAATGGAGGTCGTAATAGCTAGTTGGCTAACGCTGCATTAATCTCTGTTCCGAAAACAAAAATTTGGACGAAATTTTCCTGTAAAATATTACTACTTCTCATATCACAAATGAATAATGACGATGAACATTTCACACATGTTTAGACAAAATTCAATCCGAGTCAAATCAATAAAGCATTTTTTGTAATTGTTCATATCAATTAATCGTATTACTATTAATAATTTAAGTTCCACATTTCACTCATATATACCGCTGGAGAAATTGGGTTTTGACCCGACTTTGACTGCATTTTGAAGTGGGTCCCGCTTGTCGAATCAAGACGACTTTGGTTTAATGCAACAAATCATGTAATTAATTAAGGTCGGATTTCAAGCATCAATCTTCATATACGAATCTGATTTAAGTGACCTAATTCTTCTCATGATCCATAATAGCTAGAGTTTCATTATTTTATCCCTACTATGCTACTACTCACTCATGATCATGATCATCAATCATCACATTCATTATATTATCTTGCATCATCATTACTAAGAACTGAAAAGAATCAGAGAAAATGGAATAGAATGTCTAAAGACCCTTTTCATTCAAAAGCGATACTACAGCTTTGAATAATGATGATGCGACGATAAACTGATGAGATCCAAAGCCTTACACCAAAATCCAAACTCCAAAGTGAAGAAAACAACAAATCTAAACTAGGATTTTGAGAATAAAAATGGAAGAGAAACTCTATAGAACGACTGTTGGACCACCTCTACAATAAAGAAAATACACGGGTATCTATAGAAAAACTCGAAAGTCATTTGAAATTTAAACTAAAACCGCTAAAATCTGTGAGTTTCTCATGACCGTTACAAGGACCATAACGATCGTTACAGGCACGGGCTTCATTTGAATCTTTCAACTTTATGACTGTAACGGCCGTTATCATAACATGTAACGATTCTTACACTGCTTGCATGCTCCAGAACTGAATTCCAAGCCTATAATGATCGCTACACAGTCCAAGTCAGGTTGTTATAACTCTAAAATACATCATTTCGACTTTGAAATGACTCCACACAACCATGAACACGTCCACAAATATTTAATACATCAAATCATAGTCTTTTAACATAAAAATCAGCATCAAAACACGTCCAAGAACTCGTCTAAAGCTCTATCTTCATATCATCTTTCATCATGACCTCTCATAATCAAGTCAATGATCTAAACACTGTCTTTTCACAATCAAACCTGCTACAAAAACAAACAGCAGCATCCAAGTCCAAAGATGCAAACTAAATTTAAAACATAATATAAAAGACACAAACATGACAAATCAATGGGTTTAACTTGAATAAAATATGTGTGTTTACACACACACCAAATTCCCCAAGCTAAATCTTTACTTGTCCTTGAGCAAAAGTAATTACACAAGAAGAAAAAAGATCAAAGTAATGTGTAAAACTCTAACAATAAAACAATTAAGTGTCATAACTTCGTTTTCTGCAAGCCAATTTATCCTCCTCTCTCGCCACACTGCATGAATTCATCCTCGTATCTCTAAGCGATCACCTAACAAGGCACCTCATCATCCCTCAATGATCATGAGGATCATTATCTGCATACACTCTAATCATGCAAAGAGAAGGGTTCAACCCGAATAAGACAACAAGTTATAAACAGTCACATACCAATCACCGTCTTACCCAAACCAAGTGTGCATCGCGATGCAAATGGGTCCAGGACCAATCAAGAAACAAGATAGGTGAAGGAAAGTTGACTATTTGCTCATGTGGAGCTTCAGGTATAAGGGTAGGAATGTGGTGATAGTCAAGTAATAAGTCTAATCTCTAACCCATTTCCCCTCAAAAGAACATGCTTTGATAACAAACAGCACAAACAAAAACCCAAATCACAACAACTCACAAAATTCACCCTTCTTTTGAATTAAAACTTAATTTTTTTTAAGTTAATTTTTTTGTGGAAAGAACGAACAAGAGTTAAAAACAAAAACAAACAAAGGCACCACGACCTTGGCACATTATGTGCCATATTACAGCGCAACAATCAGCCCATCCCATACAATGTATCCCACCTATCGCCACCTTGACTCGTACATGTGATAGGGTCCAAAAGGGTTCTTTGTGGAGTTTCACGGCATGAACAATAAAGAACAACTCCAATGACAAATATAAGTTGCCCAATCAAAACAACGCATCACGTAAAATATGAGATGAAAGGGAGATATATGGAGGGATAATAGCGTTAGATAAAGAAGGTTTAAAGGGTTATGACTGCAACAACGAAGTGGTATCAATGATCTAAGATGCACACTTCTCCGCCTTACCACTACCAAGTAGATAGTAGCTTAAGTTTGATGTATTATAAGAGTCTAACCTTATTGTTATCTCACTACCCCGTGTTTAATTTGTTCCCCACATACGTGCTTTTGCTAGCGATTTGAACCTGGCGATACTTTCGATGAAATTTCGCTATGTAACCGAGTTGGTTTTCATTTTAGGCCATCTTAATTTATAATATGACACTGTCTCGTTTTCTTTGTTTTGAGTTAAAACACATTACAAAGCTCCTAAAAATTCTTGTTTAATCCTTAAGCGGACAAAACTTTTGTGCTTTTGAATTTTTTTTGATTTTTTTTCTTATGTTCATGACACTATCCGTAATATTTTTTCACAAATTTTTCAGAAAAATAACAAAAATTGAGAAAAATTAAAAATAACTAATCCCTCACTCAAGTTAAAACTTTACATTGTCCTCAATGTAATTAAGAATTTAGCGAAAGGGACAACATATGCCTGTTAAGCTCAAGAATGGGATGAAAAGTGTCCTTGAGACACATGCCAATTGTAGATCGTCCTCTCCATATCATCCATCGGAGCAGCCTGGAACTCCAATTGTTGTTGGACTACGCCTATTGTGTAATTCTGCCATTCAATCTGTTGTTCAATCCGCTTAAGCACCTCCTTGATTTTCCACTGCTCCTCCTCTATTTGTTGTAATGTGGAATTGAGAGTTATAAAACTGCAAGGAGGTGGTGGTGGTGGTTGTGGATGTGCAGGGTTCACAACACGGTCCTCATCTTCTTCTTCCATCCAATGCTCTACTCTATCCCTACGAATTTCTTTCTTGATGTGGAACAATGGGATTTTGCTCTTGTGATGACATTCTTGTCTAAACAAAACTCCAATTTTCACAAGTATTAGTAGATCTCTCTCTCTCTCTCTCTCTCTCTCTCTCTCTCTCCCTCCCTCCCTCCCTCCCTCCCTCCATATTTGTGTCAGCAGGTGGAGGAAAGTTATTCCTATCTCTCCGTAGGATGACTATCAACATATGGAATATCATGTGCCACTGTTCCTCCCAATGGTAGAGATTGTTCGGCTCGTCTTCTACCAGTAGGTGGGTGTAAGCTGCACGATATCGAGAGTACCACTCGGTATCCAGAAGCACCTACAGCAGGATGCATGCCTAAAGTACGGGATGAAGGAATAGGGAATTATCCCCAATGGCCGTTGGGGAATTATCCCCAATGCCTAAAGTACTGTTCCTCCCCTTTTTTTTTTCCAGGCTACACCAAAAAGAAGGAGTGAAGGACTGTATTCAACCCTAAACTTTAGACAGTCCTTTCATCGAGTCTACTAATAAACTAAAAGCAACTCTACATAGGTTAACTATTCTAACCCAAATGCTATAATAGTGTCCTATGAGCTGCTTATTTGTACATACGGATATAGGTATTTTACAATTACTAGAATAACCCAGGAGCTGATACTAGTCGGAGTCAATGCCAGACTCGGAAAGGAAATCCGAGTCGGGGTCGTGGGCAGAGTCGGAGTCCGTATCTCCATCCGTACCCAAGTCCTGAGCTGGGATTGGGGCTGAGTCTACATCTGAGTCTAAGTTCGACACTATAGGTACGAAGAGCTCAGCCATGACAGTGGGAGTCACCTCCCGACTGATCTAAGGTTCAGCATCATGCGAATCCTCATTATCGTCCCAACCCCAATCAAGCTGGTCGTTATGTTCCCCTTCTCCAAGGACCTCAATCACAGGGACCTCCTCCTCAGGAACTTCTTCCTCAAGGTCGTCCTCGGGAACCTTCTCCTCGGGTTCACCGTCGGGGTCGTCCCCTAGATTCCCCTTTGGATCCTCCTCAGGAACCTCTTCTTCGGGATCGACAACTGCTCCTGGCTCAGCCTGTGCCTCTGGCTCTGGCTCTGCCACTGCTATTACATCCCCTACTGCCCCCATCTCAGCCTCAGCAATCGGTATAGGCTGCGGTTTTGGCACTGTCACTGGTGTTGGTATGGGGTCTGTCACTATTGTGAGTACTGTCGAGGGCCCAGCTGCTGAAGGGTCTGTCTGGGTCACTGGCAGGGCGATCGGCACCTCCATAAGGTCGTCCCCTTGGTACCGTTCTGGAATCTACCAGTCTCCTTCTCTTCAGGGCATAACCCGCGATAGATCGAATCAGGTATAGCTCCTCAGAATCCCTCGATCTCATGCCAAGTGCGTAGACTTGACCTCTCTCTCTCTCTCTCTCTCTCCCCCCTCCGTATTTGTGTCAGCAGGTGGAGGAAAGTTATTCCTATCTCTCCGTAGGATGGCTGTCAACATATGGAACATCATGTGCCACTATTCCTCCCAATGGTAGAGACTGTTCGGCTCGTCTTCTATCAGTAGGTGGGTATAAGCTGTATGATATCGGGAGTACCACTCGGTATCCGGAAGCGCCTGCAGTAGGATGCATGCCTAAAGTACGGGATGAAGGAATAGGGAATTATCCCCAATGGTCGTCGGGATGAGGTGGTGCTCTACGAAATGCCGTATCGGTAGCAGCTCCATCGCCCCAGGCATAGGGCGAATGCATGAAAGTATAGTCAGTACTGGTATACGACTATCAGCATCCATCCTGCTGAGAATACAATGTAGATATAAGTACTTTCTTAATTTGACAGGATGAAGTTACTAAGACTCGAATCCTAACCCCCAATCAACATCTCCACATTCGATGCATATGTAATCCTAAAAATTTTGACTTATTTATCTTCCGTGTTTTTCTTAACGTTTGACCCAAAAACCCTACTCTGATACCACCCTGTAATGCCCCGATCTTCCGTACCTGAAGACACGTGAGCATTATGCGGTCATGAGCCCACTCCGTGACAAGGCCAAATAAACCAAACAGGTTTAGGGGTATAGAAGTCAATGAAACTATAAATAGTATCCACATTCATAGCTTACAATTTCGAATACCTATTTTTTTTTTTTGGGTATGGTCTTCGAATACCTGTTTTAGTTACAACATTTACGCAAAAACTATCCAGGTCGAATATTACATTAATTAATAATAGGCATCTAATTTGCTATAATATCCGAAGCACGTGAGATCAATTATATGCATGCAAACTCACACTAAGAGCCTTCAGGTACTGTTTGGAACATACCTGTAATTGAAACACATAACCGTGAGCTAATAAAGCTCAGTAACCTCAGGTGTATGAATCTCAATTACAGAAAAATTCCGCTAACGGCTATGGCGATCGTCGAAAGTCCCTAACATATTTTTATACATGATACGAAAGTATGGGCGCCATATCAAACAACACCGTTTTATATTGCTTTATATGGCATCGGATCACTTTTAAGAGTCATTCTTTAGCATTTATTTAGGGTTCATGACTTAACTCAAAAGCTCCAACTCCAATGATATGACCGACTCGGAGTATAGAGATAAAGTGTCGATCGTCAGCCAGACTACCCAATAGATTATGTTTTCGCACCTGCCTACTCCGTGAGTCGCCTTGCACCTCTTGTACGCATTCAATGAGGCACCGTATGCCAGGTTTGAGATAATTGGGCCTCCCTGCGGAGAGCAACCCGTGACCCCGCCATAACGGCGTAGAAGCCGCAGCATGCATGCAAAGAGGATGGGGGATGCCCATCGCTCTCTAGCTAGTTCTCACCCGGGACGATGACTCAAAGGATAATACTGGAGTGCAATGACTCAATAATGCCACCAAGACTATTCAAGGATGCAATAAATGATCGCAATGGATCAAAGAAGGGACGCCATATTCGACCTTCTTCATAATTTCAGGGAAAATGACCAATGATCCAATGGATCCAAGAAGGGACTTCAATGTCGACCTTGTCAGTTCAGGGATACGATATTGCTTATTCGTTCGCTTTTTCATTAGTTCACATAGATAGTATAACTTTGTTTTACATCCCCCATTTCCTTGTTATTAGTCGTTTAATGATCGCTTTCATTTATTTTTCGAGAGGATATATATAATATAATGGTGTGTATTCCAGCTCATTTCAACCCCGAATACCCCATCATGTATCAAACACGATCATATATGCACGTCAAATGCTATATTTCTATGCGTATGGGTTATATATCTCAAATACGTATTTAGGTTTAAGGTTTGATGCATGAAATCGATGATTTGCGGCCGCGACTCAGGGTGGTCGCGGGCGCGACGGTGCTCTCAGGCCAAAATGTCAGATTTTTCCCCGTCGTGGGCGCGACCTAGAATGGTCGCGGGCGCGACGCATGTGCAGCCGAGAACCTGCAGAAAACTCATGTTCGATGCTCACGGATCCTTCAATTATCCCCAAAATGTATACAATCCATTGGACACATATCAACACAGTAAAAACACATCCCTAAACACTCACGAATGCAAAGGACGCTTGTGATCGAATAAAAGAGACATCTCGGACGAGTGAGGTTACCACGATTCATGTTTGATTTCCTTATGCACACGATCACACGAACGGATCCTTTGATATCCCCTCGCCGAGCTGCTGGCGTTGATTCTCCCCTCCGGTTGCTGCTGCTATCCTTCGTTCGTGTTGGCGTGGTGATGATGAGGAAGACGATGGTGGTGAAGGTGTGGTGAAGAGATGGATGAAGATGATGATGATGATCACGTTGGCTGGAGATGGTGGCGCCTGCGGCGATGTTGGTGGCCAGAGGTGTTGGCTGGAGAGATGATGCTGGCAGTGTTGATGGTGGTTGTGGAGTGGAAGAGTGATGGTGGGAGTGGGCGGGAGAGAGTGAGAGAATTAGGTGAGTGTGGGAAATATCCCGTTCTGTTCCACGATATGTCTCGTTCACTCTATTATTTACCCAAATTTCGATCATTTATCTCATCGATCATTTATTTGCATCGATATATTTATCTCATATACGAAAGTATCACTTCCCAAGTCATAATCCATTGTTTATGGGATTAAATCGGTAGCCCTTACGCGCAACGTTTATAAAATTATAACGTTATTCGTTGGTAATATTTATTGGTGCGTTCAACTAATCATCCGAAATATTACATCGTTATATTTGATTTAATAATCAAATATTTCCATGGATTAAATCTATAACCTTTACGTGCGATAATATTTTAATTCGTAACGTTATATGTAACGTCTTTTATTCGTACTTTATTTACACACGTACTGTACGTATGTTATATATTCATTTTTAAATCCTCAAAATTTTCGAGTATTACATCTGATGTTCTCGTCGTTGATGACTGATGTTCACGTCGTTGCTGTTCGTATTGTTGCTGTTTTGGAATTGTTGGTGTACAATGTAATTTTTTTTATGTTTGTTGTTCTTCGCAAGCGTTGTTAGATAATCTTATGCCGTGTTGATGTCTTGTACAATCTTGTACCATGTTGCTGTACAAGGTTAGATAGTCTTCTTGTCGGTGTACCATGTTGCGGTGCTATGGAGTTATTGATGTAACAAGGGACTCTCTTGTGTACTTTATTGCTACTAGTGTTATGTGTATTTGAAAACTTGGTATCAATACTAGATTTATCGGGAACATCGAAATTCCCATACCGAAATACCGGCATCGGAATGCTTGGGACGGAATGAGAAATCGTCAAATATCGAACCATCCCATCCCATCCCATGCAGACCCTTATTATTATTACGAGGTATGAATAATTAATTTCCCCAGCCCAAAGCAGCAGGATCCCTTGCTGTTTGGTGAGCACAGCAGGGGTGCTGTGCTAAATCTTGGCCCTTGGATTGAAAATCCAAAAGTGTTTAAAGTTTATTTTTATATGATTTTTGTTTTGAGATAGGTTTTTAAGGGTTTTTTTAAAGGGGTTTTTTTAATTTTGTTTTAGTTATGTTTTATTTTCTTAAGGTTTATTTTTTCTTAATTGGGTTTGAGTTTTTTTTCTATTTATTAAATGTTTTTTTCTTTTTGTTTTTTTGGGTTTTTGATGTGGTACAACACATCCTTGTTGTATTTTTTTTTTTCTCAACACTGGATCCATATCCTAGCACAAAACGGAATCGGACCCCCTACTGTACAATTTGTAAATCAAGAGGACAGTACAACATCCTACCATCTAAACGACAAGAAGAAAAGAGAAAGGAAAAAAAAAACTGCAATTCTTTGTGCTGCTTTTTTCACCCTTGGATCGTGTACTGTACCAATACAGCACAACACGGGATCTGACGCCGCACAAAACCAAGGATGTCGGTCCACTGGTGTATAAAAGTATTGCAGGGTGGCACAAAAAAAAACCATTTTTCATTTTTTAAAAGTTTTTAAATTTGAAAAAAAAAAACATAAAACTCTAAGATAGAAAAGAAAACCCTAAAAGAGATAAAACCTTAAAGAAAACTAGATTAAAAAAACCCACGAAAAAATAAATCCTCACAACCCCCACATAAAATAAAAGACACACAAACCCAACCCTAAAACATCAAATAAATATGGACATTCAATTGAAACTTGAACGGTCCACATCGAGTACAAGACATATGCTGTGTACCCCCAAACAACAGGTGTTCCTGCTCTCAAAACCAAACTCCATCCACGCCATCAAATTTTCTCATCTTCCCCATTACTTGCACAAATAAAACTCTCACGGATAATACAATAATTATATTTAGGGATCATCAAAATAAACTTTATCAGTAACACGTAACAATCTAATATTGTCTTACATAAATTTATTCTAAAACATTAGATGTTCCCTTTGGATTTTGTGAGAAAGAGGAGTAAGAAAAAAAATAGTAGAAAAAATTGTGTGATAAGTTGATGTGATATAAAGTAAAAAAACAAAGATTTGTTGAGTCAAACCCATGATATATAAAAATTGAGTGATAGACAAACTCTAGTTTTAAAATCTTCCAACATGCATAAAGACTGAGACTCGTCTTCATAAAAAGTAAGCTTGCAATGGGTGTGTAGAAAGACTGATTTAAAAAGGAATACAGTAACACTAACAACATTGAGGTCATTAGTGAATGGACAGTAAGGCTTGGGCCTTTGTGCTTCTGCAGTAAGGAATGATTTATTCTGAATTTCTTCTATGTGAAAGGGGCTACTACACCAAGGCTGAAGGACAGTTAGGTTGAGTTCAACAGAAGGGTCCAGATGAAGTCAAGATACACGTGTTGCCTTTTATACCATGTCAGTGTCCTTTCCTGCATCAAAAGATGTCACGGGTTTGTAATTATGTTCCATGATGGCATGAAAGTGATGTTTCAAAAAAAGCACGACTTCAACAATGGCTAGAAACTTACGATTGCCTATAAATACAAAGGAAATGCCCAAGGTTTTACAACTTTTGAATCTTTGAATCTCCTTTACTCTGAAAGAAAGACAAGTGTAGTAAGGGTTCAAGTGAACTATGTGAGAACTTGATAGTTGAAGATCTGAGCCAGCTATTTGAAAGTAAAAATTTGAAGCAAGGATTGAATAATATTAGTGTTTGATAAACGATTGCAAGAGGCTGTTTCGAATCCTGTTGAGGAGAAGAAAAAATCTTGTAATTTGGCTTGTATTGTCATTTACATACTGTAAGGTGACAGGTTGATTGTGAGTCTAAAACAATCACACATAATACTAACCTCTTGACATATCACATTGATTGTCAAGGGAAGATTGAAGTAAGGGATATATCCATATTTTAATTATATAGTCTAATCAGTATAAAAGTTCCTTATGTTGTTATATTATTGCTTTCATTATCTTTAACCCTTCTTCTCATCAACTTCGATTAGAAATAAACTAAAAGGAACCAACATTACTGCAGTAAGGTTCCGCGTTACTACATTAAGCTTAAACAACATTGCTGTCTAATTGTCCTTTGTTAGTGTAACAGTAAATTTTCTAAAAAGAGACTATCCACTGTACCCCAAGTTATAGTGAGACTTTCAAATGTTAATATAATTTTGTAGAAAAAAGTTTCTAGATATGGGTAATGTTACATGTTTTGTGGGACGAAGAGCATACGGTTAACTATTTTCATACGATAATCGTTTGAGACGATAAGATATTATTTATTAAAACGAAACATACTAAAATATGTGCCGAATATTATTCCGTCCGTCCCGATTTACTAACAACCATTTCATCTGACATAGAATTTTATGTGTGTGTTAAATTTTTATGAAATATGATGAAGATATAATATTTGTTTAAGAAGTGAGGTTTACTGTGCCATTTTAAAGAATATGTAAGACGTACTAGAAAAAAATATGATTGATTTGATTTTGTAAAGTAAAAATTTACTAAAAAAAGAATTTTCAAGTATATTGAGACATCCTAAAAACAATATTGTATGTATAATTAGACAAAGAGAGTACTCCGTAAGATATTTACAATGTTGGTTTTTCATGAGAATGATAAAGTAAAGAAACGTACCCACATAATGTTGCCAAGTGCAGAGTGTGGGAAAGTATCTCTGTGAGATAATGGATGATGTACGCAGATTCTACCTCTATTTTGAGATAAAGAGGCCCCGAAATGTCCTAAGATGTTTTCTTATGCCCTTAAATGTCGAACTTTTGACCGCACTGTTAAAAGAAAATCGCCTTACTGCTTGATGGTATAGAGGCAAAAAAACCCTTTTGAAGAGGTTTGACGACCTCCCAATTGACCATTGACTTGGTCAAGTAAGTCCACAAGCGTTAAGGCCTAACTAAGGAGGAAAGCCCACCAAGAGGTGGAGACCCTATAAAAGACAAGGGCACAATCCCCAACAAGGTATGATTTTTATATTTACTCCACAATCATAACTGTCTTGGGATTCTCTCCTATGAAACTCTCTCCTGCATTTACTATCTTGAGCGCCAGAGCGGGTGTCCGAGACAGACACCCCGGGCCTTGGGATAACGACGTTTGTCATTTGAGTGGTGTGCAGCGTAGATCAGACACATCCAGATCAACCCCAAAAGTCTCACAACGACCCTTCGAGATCAACTGAATGCTCGATCTGAGGCATCAGGGCCTCCATACCCAGCCGATGTTAGGGGGGAAGTGGTCCAACAGAGGACAACTGTAACTCCCCAACAGCTCGAGGTCCTCGATATTGGACAACTCTATCGAATGCTTGGTGACCCCGAAAGAAGTCCGAGGTCGAATAGGATCTACGGGAGAGACAAACCTTTCACTTAGGTGTAATACGGAGCAACCCCTAAAGAAGTTTCGCATGCGCCGACGATAGTTATGACGGGACGATTGACCCCGAGGGAAGTCTCGAGGGAAGTCTTCGGTCAAGGTCAGCTCAGAAACTCCTATCGAAAAGGGTTGAAAGACAAGAAGTCAGGAGAATAAGGAAAGCAGCCCGGCCATGATAAATACACCCCCTTAACTTTGTCCCGAAGGGAGGTGTTAGTAGCGGCTCAGGAGGAGAATCTCCTCGTCAAAGCCCCCGAGAAGCAGCGGTTCCTTAGGACTCTCAAAGATCGATCTCAATATTGTCAATACCATCGAGATCACGGATACGACACCGAAAATTAACTTCACTTCAAGGACACCATTGAGGACCTCATTAAACAAGGGCATAAAAAATGGCTCTAGAAGGGAAAAGACCGACCTCGAACCCGTCCAGACGTGGCGTGACCAATAGGCCATCCTAGAGACAAAAAATCATGTAACCCCGACCCCGAGGAAAGGTGAAAACACCCCTCATAGGAGTTGAGATCCCCAAGCAAGAAAAGAGGGTGAAGCCGCCAAGAAACCAAGGTTGGAGACCAAGATAAATTTCGGATCAAGGGACGACCCCGAGTATAACCCCTCACAGGACAATGCACTAGTTGTGACAATCAACATAGGGAGTTCGATGTCAAAAAGATGCTAGTGGATAGTGGGTCTTCATATGACGTCCTCTACTTCTCCATCATCAAGAAGATGGGGAAAACGGAGAAGGCGCCCATGGTCAAGTTCATAGGAGAGTTGATTTTTTTTCTATTTATGATTGTGAAAGATGATCGGATCGGGTAGACTACGACATGGATGGCCGATTTCCTAGTAGTCTATCTCCTATCGGCCTACAATGGGATATTGAGGAGGCCACCGATCATCGATCTCAAGCTGTTGATAGCCTCGTTCTATATGACGATGACATTCTCAACTCCTCAGGGCAAGAGATCATCCAAGGTGACCCCTGGATGTCGAGGGAGTGTTAGACAACCCTGCTATACCTATACCCCGACATCAAAGGCAATCAGGAAGCCCTGCAGCTTCACCTCGATCCGAGGATGATGAAACCTCAACCTGAACCAGTCAAGTCCCTGGAAGAAGTAGCTTGTACCCCGGGGGATAACACAAAGTGTGTAAAGGTGGGATCTCAACTACCTGGGCCAATCCGAACTAACCTAAACAAGAACCTAAGGAATCCTAACGTTTTTGCATGGATGCCCTTGGATATGGCGGGGATTGACCCCAAAATCATCATTGACAGGCTCGAGGTTGATCTTGAAGCAAAACCAGTGAGCGGAAGAGGAGACACTTCGCCGAAAAACAGAGAAAGGTCATGGCCAAGGAGGTCAAGAAGCTCCTCGAGGCAAGGTTTATCAGGGAGGTGAGGTACCCTGAATGGCTGGCTAATGTGGTCGTAGTCAAAACAACCGATGAGAAGTGGCGGATGTAGGTGGATTTAAAAAAACCTCAACAAAGCCTTCCTTAAGGGCTGTTATCCACTTCCTAAATAGATCAGATGGGGGATGCGACATTGAGTCACAAGCTCCTATCTTTCATGGATACCTTCTCGAGGTATAACTTGATCTTCCTGGCCCTCGAGGACTGAGAGAAAACATCGTTCATCACCGACGTCGGAACCTTTTGCTATGAGATGATGCCTTTTAGGCTAAAAAATGCTGATATCAAAGGCTGGTTGACAAGGCATTCGAGCCTTTATTAGAAACCACGATGGAAGTTTATGTGGACGATATGCTCACCATGTCCAACGAGCTTGAGTACCATGTCCATGACCTTGAGAAAACCTTTTAGTTGTTGAGACAATACAATATGAAGGTAAACCCCACTAAGTGTGTCTTCGAAATAGCTTCTGAGAAGTTCTTGGGGTATATTATCACGAATCTGGGGGGTCGAGGCTAATCCCTTGCAGATCGACACAATCCTTAACATGCAACCTCCCCAAGATAAGAGTGATGTGCAGTAGCTCTCAGGTTGCATCGTAGCCCTAGCAAGGTTCACGTCCTGAGGTAACAAGCACATCATCCCCTATTTCAAGACTTCCTGGGAGCCAGGAACAAATTCGAATGGGACCAAACCTGCCAAAAAGCCTTCAAACAACTTAAGCAGTATCTTCAGGAGGTGCCACTACTCACACCATCTAGAGAGGCGGAGAGGTTGAACCTCTACCTCGCGGCAGCCGAAGAGGCAGTCTCGATCGTTATCCTCAGGGTCGAAGCGTTATGTGAGAAGGATAATCCACGGAGCCAAGACATGGTATCCTAAGATCAAGAAGGTCGCATTGGCCTTAGTGAATGCAACCTGAAAGATATAGAACCTTTTTCAAGCTCACCCCATAAATGTTGTGACCGACCTCTTACTCTAAATGGAAAGTTTACATTTATGTTTCCTCTTGCTCTAAATGGGCAGGGGTTAGAGTACTTCTAATCTCCCCTAAAGGATGGAAGCTGCCCTGTGTCCCAAGACTCCAATTCAACGCCACTAACAATATCGCCGAGTCTGAAGCCCTGATATCGATCCTGACCTTGGTTAGGCACCTCAATATCTCCGAGGTCAAAGTATTGTCGAACTCTCGCCTCGTGCCGAGCAAATACAGGTAGAGCTGACCTACTGCTACGACAAATTCCTAAGGTAGAGCTCTTAAGCAAGAAACTTACTGACCTACTGGTACGACAAATTCCTAGGGCAGAGAATGGGATACCTGACACCCTCAGCAAGCTCTCGTCAGGATCAGACAGATGGAATTATGCAAAACTATATAGGAGAGTTACACAAACCCCTAGTTTTTTAGGAAAGTCTAAGGGAAGGTCAACGCCATCCACGTCGAAACATCTTGGGTTGACTCCATGAGGTCGTTCCTAGAGGATGGCACACCCCCAGATGACCCCAAGAAAGCACAAAAAGTGAAAAGACCAGCTCTAGAATACCTGATCCTTAGCCTCGATCTATGGAAAAAGTTATACTCCGTACCCCTACTGAAGTGCTTGATGTTAAAAGAAGCCAACAAGGTACTTACAGAAGTCTACGAGAAAGTCTATAGATATAATCATGAAGCCCAAACCCTAACCTTCATATGTATGTGGCAAGGGTACAATTGACCCATCCTAGTGGCCGATGCAAAGAAAGTAGTGAAGAGGTGTGACTGATACCAGAGAATAACCAACCTAAACAAGAAGTCTACCACCGATATGACCCCCATAGAAATATCATGGCCCTTTACCCAAACGGAGATCGACTTCTAGAGCCTTTCCCCCATGGCACTAGGATAGAGGAAGTTTGTGGTGATGAAGGTCAAATACTTCACCAAGTGGGTTGGGCTGAAGCTGTGGCCAAGATCACCGATCAGGTCATCAAGAGCTTTGTGTGGAAGTTGATAGTTTACAGATTCATATTGTAAGAGATCCTGATCTCGGAAATGGAACTCAGTTCACGAGCTTAAACTTCGTCGACTTTTGCGAAGGGAACGGCATCGAGCAAAGATTCTCCTCTTTGAAACATTCGAGGTCCAATGGCCATATCGAAGCAGTGAACAAGGAAATTAAGCATGCCCTGGCAAAGAAACTAACTACCGCAAAAGGGCTTTGGGCCCTATATTAGCCTCCAACCCTTTGGGCATTCAGAACCACCTCTTTATCTTTGGCCTTTGGCATGGAAATCATCATTCCTGTCAAGCTCCACTACCCAATAGCTAGGGTCAAGGCTTTCGACCTAGAGTCAAACAACTCTCGTATAAGGGAAACTCTCGACCTTCTCGAGGAGAAAAAAGAACAAGTCAGGACACTAGCCAAGGCTTTCAACCTAAGGGTAGCCTCATACTTTAATGCCAATGTGAAGTCCAAGAGGTTCGATATTGGGGATTGGGTGTTGAGGAAGGTAGAGTTTTAAGCTCGACCCCAGGGTGGAAAGTTACCTGAAAATTGAGAAGGACCTTACAAGATCGTAGCTGACAAAGGGAAGGGGACCTACAAATTGGTTTAACCTGATGGCAAAAGACTTCCGAGGTCATTCAATGCCAACGACCTCAAACTTTATTACCAAGTCAGTTAGTCAACGACCTCAATGTAATCTAAACTGAAATGCCTGAGTGACTTTCGCCCTGAAGTGGCTTTATAACTCACTCTTTGGAATAAAAGGATGTTAGCTAACATTGACACAGATTGTGTTCCAAAAACCAAAGGGCAAAAGTCCCCTTGAGTTCGAAAACGTTACTAAGGTTAAGGTTCTAACACTAATGAAACAAAATTTAAACCAAGGGGTTGAAGTCCCCTTGGGATCCTCTTCGCCTCGAGTGTAATACTTGGGAGAGGGGGGAGGAGAGTCCTGAAATTAAGTGTTGATCTATTTGAAGGCATCGACTCACAACAACACGAGACATGCATCGAATTAAACAGATGAAAGGAAAAGACGAGTTTTAATGATAGAACAAACAAGTACAACAACAATAGTTTTATTGAGGTACTACCTCGGGACGGAAAGTTAGGAGAAAATCCAGCATAAAAAATCCCTGCTCCAGGTTGAAAGGAGCTTCCTTCGACCCAACTGACTCATCCCCAGCTAAAGTGGGGAGCTATATGACCTTTTAGGCTGAAAGTAGGGGAACCTCTGACAGCGGCGCAGAGAGTTCGGTCTCCTCCATGGGAGGCAATGGCGACAGGACGACCTGGATGGAAGGAGGTGGTGGTGGGGCAATCTCAATCGATGCTGGCATAGACTTCGTCTCCC
>JAOVYX010020063.1:0-17548 GCA_035668315.1 Drosera spatulata
CGGTAGAAACCAATGAGCTCGTACAATTGAAGCGATTATTGAAAGGAAAGCTCCAAAACCACTTAAACATTACCTTATAATCATAACTCTACCCGCTAAGACATAAATGTAAACATAAGGAACTTAAGACCAGTATAACTGGTATCATGACATATTTTGCCATCAAATCCATCTCCTCAGGGGTTGCGATAAACGGGACAATGAGGCTAATGATCGCACCAAAGATTGCAGTAGACAAAACCACTATGAGGAACAAACCGAGCAAATACTTTCCTGGATGCATTGCTCTTCGCTTCTCGCCTTCTCTTCCTTTTTTCTTTCTAATTGGAGTGAAAGGATTCAAGAACTCTAACCACAAGTTAGTTCTATGAAGTTCTATCACCTATTTATACCAAATAGAATGGTAATAAAATCTTCATGAAATCCAATTAGAATCTAGCCAAAGCCTAAATAAAATCTAAAGGATATCTATATGTTCACGCCTTATTTATGGTATTGGATAACGTATTGTCCCATTTGCCACGCGTGAATATTTTTTTTAAAACAAAATCAAATGAAATGTAGATTCAACAACCCAATCCTTTGACATAACTTAAAATCTCACTATACCACATATTGAACACAACACATGTGTTACATTCTTCCATATGACAGGATAATTCATTTCATTTCCTTTCTTATCCAAGAAAATTTGACCAATTAATATATATATATATTCTATCAATTAACTCTTTATGTTTTGAATATCAAAATATAATCATTTCTCATTAGATATGTTTTCGAAAATCTCCAAAGACCTTAAATTGTAAAAGAATGACTGTTTATATATTAAGTTTCCGCAAGCGAAACAATAGTTTGAGCCTTATAGAACTCGAATAGTTTAATGGAAAAATCTATCTCGTTTATAGTTTTCAATGTAAACCCAATCTTCTCGGGATTGGTTAATAAGCTTTTTTTTAAAAAGTCAAAATTGACATTGAAAAGATATCGTAACACGCAAATCCAAGTTATCATAAGTTATCAAAATTCAAATCAAATAGCTTAATTAAACCAATACAAAATGAGGTTTTAGGTCTCCGATCCCATTCATTTCGCATAAGGTATAAACACAGCACGTTGTAAATGCTTCCAAGGGCATTCATTTGATAAGGAGTTCTATCCATGAGCATAATACCATGAGCATACCCTTTACTACTTAGCTTCGTCGGAAGAAAAAAAAAAAAAAAGAAAAAAAAAGAAAAAAAGAGAAAAAAAGAAACAGCTCAATGCACCTTGTAGCTATATCAGCATCTAGAGATTTTCCTAATTATAATATTGAAGCAGGTCAGTATTCAGAATGTGCAAGGATCTCATGACAACATGTAATAATATATGAGAAGGAACATACACTGCTAAGTCAGATTCATCTCTCACAGAAATAAAAGAACTTGAAGCAAACATGCTATCTAATCATGTCAATGGAAGCCTGCAGGGAAGTTCAGGAAAACTGGGAGCAACCTATGAAGCCAACAACGAAGCCATTATACTGAGGGAAAAATAAATAAAAATAAATAAGAAGTCTGCAGGATGAACTTGAGCACCAGAAGGAAGACAAAAAACAGCAGGACACACGAATCACAGAGCTGACTAGCTTGACTGAGGATTACAAGATTTCAAAACAGAAATACTATGATTTAAAATTTAAGTTTCAGCAGAATCAAGAGCTACTGACAAAGACAGAAAACGAATGTGCAAATTATTTGGGCATTCTTGAAGATCAAGATATCAAAATAGAAAGGCTGGAGACGCTATTGAAGAAACAGGAGGACAAATACTAGGAAGCTTTAGAAACAGTTGACACACTAAATCAACATATCATGGAAGCTTCAACCAGAAAGTAGTCCAAAGAGTTGCACCAGTTCACAAAAAAAAGAAAAACATTCAACTACAGCACATAGAGGGAGTTCAATGACACTCGGTACAAACCCGTCAGTTGCACATCAACCATCAGTCACGACTTCACCAAAGTGCTCAACGAGTCAATTGCTCGACAGACGCCCTCAAATAGCATTCCGAAATTTGTCACATCCCCTCTCGACCTCCTAGATTGATCCATAGCATATCATAGTTGAGTAGGCAACGTCCAATCAATTATCTGCAACAGCAGACTCCTAAACTAGAGCTACACAACGAACCTCAACTCTGTACTATCCAATCCTTCTTCCAAAGCAATTTTCACTACAAGGATAGCAAACACAAAACTGACAAGCTACGTTCCTCACAAACTGCAATAACTAACCAGCTCAGCTTTCTCGGAGTCAAAGGCTTCCATTTTGAGCAGACTACAAGAGAGAAATAGGTACACAACCTTGACTTACAAATCTAGAGGTCGTTTCCATCAAATATTGAACCAATGGCCAAGCCATCCTTGATCCAGTATTATAGTAATGCAACTTTACCTTCACAAACAGCACCATAACTTCACCGAAGCTCAACAGCTTCAGCCACCCAATATAAAAAAAAATTTACAAATTCATATCAAATGAAAACTTCCAGATGCTTGTAAAGCTACAAAACGAATAGAAATGGTCAATAATCAACCTGAATTCATATGATCCAGAAAACAAATTGGTAGCATCACCATCAATTAATAGCAAAGCAGGTACCGGTAAAGCTTTAAAACACTAAGAAAACCTGTTCAAAGAACTCATTCTGAAGTCATACCGACAAAACTGTTAGACACTTTGGAAACAACAAATATTAATAAACAAGTCGCCATATTAACATCTTTTCAGATACGGGAAAAACTCAGAAAACCTCAAATAATGATAGAAATGACCACAAAGGCATTCAAAATAAATCATATATTGCCATAACTTCACAAACGTGTTCATAAAAATATAAAATCCTTTGAAAAGGTAGCAACTTTAAGCAAAAGAAAATGAAAAGAATGAAGAGCACAAATCTCCAGTAAAGCAAGAATCTCCTTGACATTAGAAAGTCCAAAGAATAGGTCAACAAAGTTTTCAGGGACGGAATACAATGAGAACATAAAAACATAGATATTTCTTATGGCTCTTCACATGTTCATAATTTCCCACCATACTAAGATGTTCAACATCCTCAAAACTCAGCTCTATATTTTCTCAGATCATGAATTCTCAAATCCGTACACCTTAAGAATTTATGAGCCTCAATGAAAATCATGGACTTGTCAGACCATCTCTGGTATGGAAACTCATTATCTCATTTCTGTCTCCTATCTGCTTTGTTTTCTCACAGCAAGTTAACACAGTAGGGTGCTTCATCCATTTTAATAGAAAAAAATCCAACTATCAGAACCTGAAGAGAAGCCCAAAACCCTACAGCTGGACTACCACATTGGAGTCCCTAATCTCAACCATAATCATTAGCGGGGATCAGTTTCCTTTACAGATTCACCGCACCGCAATTTCAACAAATGAATGACTAATTGCAATTGAACATAGAACAATGGATACAAGAAGATAGAGCAATTGGGAATGCGCATCTACACTCAATGCATATGCAAACCTATCATTTTGATTTTAATCCAATTTCTCATTTTCCTTAACCTCTAACCTAGAAACCCCTAGCTGTGATACCAAACTGTAACGTCCCGAAATCCGACATGGTCAGCACATGACGTTATACCGTCATACACCTAGTCCATGACAAGGTCAATCAAACCAAATGGGTTTGTAGGTATAGAAGCTAAGGAAGCTACCAAAACAATAAAAATTATAAATCCAAATGATAATATACAATCCCGATTACATTACAATGACTTGTCGTCTACAAGTGGTTTCCAACGTGTATTTATCACATTTCGTACAATGAGGTAAATATCTATATGCATAAAATCTCACTCTATCGTTTCGCCATTGCTTGGTGATGGATCTACAAATAAAACACATAACCGTGAGCTAAAAGCTCAGCAACCAAAGTCTATGCATTCGATTTGTAGGGTACTCCCCGGACTATGGCGATCGGTGAGTACCTGTAAAACATTTTCTAATAACTATAGAAAAATATGAACACCATATAAACCATACATATATTAAAAGCATAGACGCCATTGTTCTCTTTTATATTATTTTCACTTTCTTAACTATCGCAAGTCCATGTCCCAACATGAATAACAGAATTCAATGAGAACAGAAGATGAAGAGAGATTTTTTAGACTTAGACGCTGACCTGGGCCAATCCCTCAGTCACATATCATCCTCCAAAATCATTTGAAAACTCATTGTCTTTTGTGAAAATGTTTCTGTTTTCCATAAATACTACGCATGATTTGGGTTTGCGGCCCAAACTCACTATGTCTCTTGCGTGTACTTCCGTTTGGTAAACCCTCACTTACACGTCGAAGGTCCCCCTACAAAGGGCAGCCTTTCACCCAATCGGTCGATGCTTTGGCCCGCGACTTATTGTCGTTGCGCATATTAAGAGAATCACATTTGTCCTCTTACTAGCTAGATTTAACGTTTGACCCAGTCATGTCTACTTTGAATACTCTTAGAGCCAATGAACTCGATCCCGAAGAACCCACTATACGACCTCATCGACGACAACGGACTTGTTCGGTTATCTTAGGTTTGTTATTATATTCGTTGTAGTGTTTCTTAAATCTCGATTACCCGCTTAATATGTAATATGATATATAATACATATTCAAAAGCCAAATAGCATAGAAAGTATGTACTATAATCACACATAACACATTTAGCAAGCATAGTCACAATCATCCTTAATGATATAACCCGAGACGATCCAATCTCATCCATAACCACCACAATAGTCCAACCGCACCTAAACACAACCATATACCTTTCTTGGTTATTATTTCTTATACCAAACCCACTTTTGTTCATAAACATAAAGACCTCGCCAACCCGGCGTCCTAATTCCAATGACAACACGTCAAAACCACTCAACACAAGCGACTCGCCACACAAGTCCATACATAGCCGTCACAACCTCGCACCGTTACAGTCAAAACATAAAAGTACACCGAAGCCATTTCAATCACTTCAAAACCAATTCAACCCAACATAAACATGCCCCTATAGTTCCTTTAACGTCATTTTCATTCCTAAGCTCGTACTTAAACATAAACCCAACTCGACTATCTAACCAAACATAAACACATCGATGCCCCAACGGCATCCCACATCCCTTCCTTGAAACCCAAGACGCGTTTCCCATCCATCGTAATCATCAATTACACACAATTCATATCACATAAACACAAAATCATATCCTCGCCAACCCGGCGGTATCACATCAACAATCACCCATCACAATCCTGCATTCAAACACACATTTCGCAGACATTCAAGGAAAGTTTAGTGGTGGTTACCTTCCCGATGAGTTATTTGAAATAAAACAAGGGACGAAGCGACGAGAACGATCAACGAAGTGTCAGATCACGTCGAGCCGTTGCCGGGCCAGGTTTGGGTCTGTTGGGCCTGTTGTTGGGCCCCTGGACCATCGTCGTTGTCCGGGCCAAGATCGGGCCGTTACAGGGCTATGCTGCCCGCTGTCGTACTGTCCGGCCAACGCCGGGCCGCGCACCGGGCCGCTGTCGAGCTGCTGCCACCGAGACGCGGCAGGGTCGTCGTCTCCGCTGCCGTTCGTGGTACGGCGGTGTCTGGCAGCTGTGAGTGTGGACGGATGGTGAACGAGCGCGATGGCGGGGCGGCATCGAGGTTTATCGGGCTCGTGGGTGGCCGTGGATTGCCACTTCGGGGCCTGGGACGGCCGGATCTGAGCTCGTCGTGGCTTGGGGACTGTCGTCGGCTGCTCTGGTGGCGTCGGACGAAGGCAGCGCGCGGAGGAGCTTGATGCCTGCGCAATCGGCGGCGGCTGGAGCTCGGTGGCAAGATGCTTGCGTGGCTGCGGTAGCTGGATCCGACGACGGTAGTGGCGACTACAAGCGGTGGTTGATAGTGGGTGTTTGGTGGCATGTGGTGTGGTGGAGGAGATGGTGGTGTTGGGTGAGAATGGGAAATGAAGTGCGTATTAGGTGAGGGAGTGAAGATTTGGTGAGGGGTGTGGTTAATACACCTCTCAAAATATCTCACGGGTTGTTTTTATCTGGTTTTCTATAATTTCTCTCGCGATAATTAATCGTTATCGATTTAATTATCCCAAATATTTTATAATTAAGTTTCGTTCAATTATCTTATATTTTCAAGTTTAAACATGTGTCTCAAATGCACAATAATTTTAACGATGTAACGTTCGTCGTTTATAAATTTTATTTGCAAATTTATTATATTCGTATCGTACGTATATCTTATATCCAATATATATTTTTAAAATCGAAAAAATTTTGGGTTATTACAAAAATGATGGAAATTTTATCAAAAAAAAAATTAAAATGATGGAAATTATATACTGAAAGTTTAATCCGACGATTAATGAATCAAGTTGATCAAATTAATGGATCAGATAAATTATTAGGAGAATTCTTAATAGATAGACCTATGCAATTTTAATTATACAAAAATATCCCACTATTATTTTATTCCCATTAGATACTCGTAATCAATTAGGAGATCTTTTTTTTAAAATATAAGTAGTCAATCCAAAATTCAATTTTCTAAAATCAATTATTTTTAAATCCAACGATGATAACAACGACGAACCCACAACCGACCGATGACGAGAAAGATGAACTGACAACGACAATGACAACTCACAACAACGACGACATACTTATGATGATGACGAACTAATGACAACGACGACGAACTACCTACGACGAGGACAAACTAACGACAAGGACAATTTGCCAATGGCGACAACCGGACGATAAATCGACGACGACGAACTAAAGACGAGGACAAACTGACAACAAAGACGACCGGACGACGAACCGCGGCCGTAGTCGACAACGAACTGAAGACGAGGACGACGACAAACGAGAGATGAGGATGAGGACAAGGACGACGACGACGAACCCATTTGTGGTTTGATCGAAAAGAGTTAGAATGATGAAATGTTCTTTTGATAAAAGATGATGATTAATCGTTTGAGGAAGAAGAGAATGTTTGAAGAAGAAGAAAATGGCTGAATGCTATTTTGAATAGATTATGGTAGTCAATTTCTCAAAGCGCAAGATTCATTTTCAAAACAAAAAATAAAGGAATAAAATAAATCTTCAGAAATCACACAAAAATGATACGTTTTTCTTAAATTATTTAAATTTTAGAGCAATTCATAAAAATAAATTTGATGCAGAATTTCTAGAAAACTAGTCAGCAGCGAAATCCAGATCTTGGCCCAAAAAAATCAAACAAGTCCAAGTTGGGAACAATCAAGTCTAGTTCTAGTGCGCAGCTGTCTTCCCCTTCCCCGTGATGACGCCATGAAACCCTCACTGAGTTGGTTTCTGTTTCGCAATCTCACCATCCTCGTCCCTTTTTTTCGGCAACGGAGGTGACTGTTCTCCCTAAATCCACCTTGGCCGAACGGATTCCATTGTTATGTTCGCATGTGAGGTCTTCCTCTGGATCTCGTCGCATTTGTTTCTCCAACGACTTGAGGTTATCTTGTTGTCGGAGCTCCTCATTTTCCCCCATAAATACCGAGGGGAGGAGATGGGTTGAGGCATCAGATGCAATCCGCACAATCTCTATTCTAAAATCTCTTGACTTCACTTCCCCTTTGGTGCGAGCAAGTTCAAGACGAAGGGAGTTGCTTCCTTGTTTGATTCGTCCATGGTGGTGTTCCTTTTCGAGAAATTGTATTGCTCTATTGATATTCAGTTGGCAGAGATGGTGTCCGTGTTGCCCTATTCTTTAAGGTTTTTGTTCACCAGCGGTCGAAGTAGCTCGAGGCTTTCGGAGTTGCTCCCACAGCTGGTAGATTCCTGCCACATCACCATACAAGTTGATTCTTATTTTGTGATGAATTTAGCTTGATTGCCTTCCCTCTGCATGCACCTGTGGTAAGCGATGGCTCACCGAGTTTGTTGCCCCTCTCGTGATGAGCATGGGACGGAACGCTATGGTTCTTAGTCATTTCTCGTCCGGTCTTGACTTTTTCTGGTTTCTAAAAATTTATATCCTGTCCCGTATCAATTTTTCCGATTCCTCGATGTAACGATAGGAGAATTCAGGTGTTTCTGGAAATTTATGTACATATATAGCGAAATTAAAATAAAAGTGCATTAGATTCAATAAGTTAAGTTTTGTCACTACTTACATAACCAAGTACCAATGAATGAGATAACAATGGACTACACATCAAGCATACAACCTGAGCGACACCAAGTGACCAATTTGTTAAGTTTATTGAGCATATAAAAAAAGCATAAGCATTTTAGCAACAAGGACCCAAAAGCATTGCAACAACATCCAAAAAAAAAACTCACGGCAACAACAACGCGTTAATTAATACCCCATCACGGCGTCATTTAACTCAAAAGGGATATATGAGGTTAACTTGACATAGAAAAAAACGACGTAGTTTTAGTAATATTGGTTTGGTATGGGACAAACCAGTACGGTTTCCAACATTTATAGTATCTTGTATCGTACCGGTTTTTCGATACCAAATAATTTTCACTCCCGTCTCGATTTTTCTCCGAATGAGTACTGTATGATTGGATTTCTTTTTTGTTTTTTCGATCCGGTTCGATTCTTCGGGACGTATTTTGATGTGTCGATTAATAATAGTTTTTCCTAAGCTTCATATCCTATATTCTATTAGTTTATTTCATTTTCCTTAGTTTTTAAGGTTTTTATAGAGAATATTGGTACTGACGAGTTTTTGATGTTTATATCCAGATTTACGTGGTTTGAAGTATGTTTTGAAGAATTAGTGTGATTTTTTTTTCCCGGAAAAAGGACGACATTTTGATGTTTAAAGTGAAGTACATGAAGAAAGAAGCCTGAAAATGCACTTCATGACCGTTATTGCCTTATTACGTCCGTGAAGAGTTGTTTATAGAAACCCAAAAATTATTTACTCTTCACGGACGTGACATTCATTTTTCCAGAAATGTTGATTTTTCATACGATGCGGTTCAAACTTGCTATTTGAAGATCACACCCGTTATTTATGTTTTAAATCCCAGATTCAGATCTGTCATTGATGATGTAACCCTATTTCCCTCTTTTTTTCTATAAATACACCCCTTAACTTTAGGGAATATCAGCATTTTACAGTAGTTAATGCCTTAGTTTAGTTCTCATATTTTTTTTGTTTTTCATTTTATGAATTAGGGCTTTCAAAATTAGATCCGATCTACTGTTCATCTTAGATTGGAGATAGATGTTTGTAATTGGATCCTCATTTGTTTCAATTCATTTTGAAAGTCCGTGATTGTAATCAAGAACAGGGAAGAGGAGGGTGGGCGGGGAGGGGATGGGGGGTTAAATAAGCTGTTCAACTCAAATTTCTACAATTAAAAATTTTATGCATAGCAGAAACAATGATATAATCAATCAAACCTAATCTAATCTGACAAGACTGTTTCTGATAGTCACAAACAGACGAAGAATAGATTATTGCCTAATCAATATTCCAACAACCAATTCCAATTATCTGATGATTAATCTGTTAGACTGTCAAGAATCCACTAACCGATCTAACAGAAATCAATGACGATCAATAGATGATGATCAATCAAGAGTCTCGCAGGTGAATGATGATCTATCAATGAACTAACAGATATGATCATGATTCAGATAGACATGCAGATGAACATCTGACAGATCAATCATATAAGAAGGCAAGAAATAAAAAACACACAATTTATAGTGGTTCAGACCCAAATCAGTGTTAACTAACTGATTTGAACTTAATCCACTCTTCCTTTTGTTAGCAGTGTGCTACACAAGATGGGAATCCAGTAGATCACTTTGGATCACAGTTCAACAGACAAAGTTTTCATGCTCACTCTTCAACCTTTACATGCAATCAGATTTCAACAAATCTGGTAACATCCGATCCCCTCAGGATCCTTCAGTCACAATCAATCATAATTGATTGTAAAAACAAACTCACAACGATCGAAGATATGCATCAACCATCATCTTCAACATGAAGTGCTTGAAAAACAGATTCTTGTTTTGCACTTGAGAATTTTCTTGGACGGAAGAGAGAGAGAGAGAGAGAGAGAGAGAGAGAGAGAGAGACAGACAGAGAGAGAGACAGAGAGAGAGAGAGACAGAGAGAGAGAACACTTGAGAGCGTTTTGATTCACAGTTACGTTTTATAGAAGTGTATCTTCGTTGTTGTTCCCTCTAAATATTTATGCCTTTGGACAAGGGTGGTGGAGTGCTCTCCAATCAATCCCCAATCTGTTTTTCAAGAAGTCCAGCTAATTTGTTCAGACAATTCAACATAGTCTTCTTTCAGTAGATTCATGTCTCACCAGATAACCTCAGAAGACTTACCATGTTTGATACCCATCTAATCTAGCGCTGGCTATTTATTAAATTTCTTGAATCAATCTGACAACTGATCTGACTAGAAGCAAATTGATACTCATAGATCCCCTAAACAGACGAGGTAAATGACAAAACTCAGAAGACTTATCTAATTCAAACCAACTATTTTGTCCAGAGTTTTCACTACTCTGATTTACACTCTCACAGAACACCTATAGACTATCAAAACACTTCATCTCAAATGTTAGTATCTACCTCTTTGATCCATCAAATCCAATAATATACTTTCACATTTTTCATTGTACATTCGTTTTCGTTTGATCGTGAAAGTGAAGCCTCCCTATCTTTTGTTTCTTTTCATTGTTACGGATTCGATTGCTTTGATTATGAATGAATGTGTGATGATTGACATGTATAGTGAGTAGTCTTATTAGTAGAATTATGTAATTGAATCTAATGATTAATAAGGATCATGACAATAGTTAGGTTCTTCTTATTTTTAATGATTATGTATTAAGCAAATTGAGAAAAATACCCAATAGAAGTTTCACTTGTGTTTTACTACTTGTCAATGCAAGATCTATGTCTATTTTTATCGAGTCATGATCTTAGGATAGATTGACCACCAAGATAAGATCTATGACATGAGATGCTAATCTGCTAATTTTAATTACACATGTTAGGTAGTGAATAAAGATTAAGTGAAAATTTTTGTTGACTTATTGTTATGATTGAGCATGGATTAGGGATAATTATAAAATTTTTGTTATAATTTGACCCAAGAGAATATACTGAGTTTTATTGTATGAGTTTCATTCTTTAGATTAGTTGAATTGTAATTTTTATTGGGTTGATTGATCTATTGATGAGTTTCACATATAGGGTTTTCTTGCGTGTAAATACATTAGAAAAAGTAGGAAAGGCTTGATTGTTTTCATTTTCAATACTCGATCATAATTCTAATCTAGAATATCCATGATTCATCCATGATATCTCTAGAGGAAATTACATAGTTCTACTCAATTCTGCTATCTATTTTTATTTGTTATCAACTTTAATTAATTATTATCATTACCTTAGTTTTAGTATTAATCAATTAGCTTGATTAGTTTTATTTTGAACTTCCTCTAATGTTATTAGTTAATTTTTAAGATTATCTCACTCAAGATAATTAGTTAACCTTTTACATGAAAATGATTCCTCTCTCTATCGTATAATTTATATTTATTAGGGGGTTATTAATTTGTCGCAAAATCCCATAAGGCAAAGCATGACTCTAGTGATGTTTTACGTATAACATGTGCATGATGCATCATTAACAGGGACAGATTGACTTCCTTGTTCCGACACAGTAGCTCCATGATAGTCAAATTCAAACCATTGGTTTCATTCTTTCTTGAAGATCTAGGAACAATACCTTGAACCATCAGAGAAAACAGCAACCGGTTCTCATCTGTCATCGAGTTGATGTTGATTGATTTAGCTTTGGTCAGAGCCTCATTATCACTGAACTTTTTTGAAATGCTTTAAGGATTGATCTAAGACATCTTGGGCCATTCCCTCTTTCCATAGTTCCCAAATCCAAAAGCAGGAATACCCAAATACACTGGTATGATATCATCAGTAAGCACCACCTCTTGTCCATTGACTCGTCTCTTGAGCATGAACCGATTCCCACTTTAATTCAGCTTGCTTATATTTTCATAGAGCTCATACACAGCCTCTAGATGCATTAAGTTCTCAGACTCAAGCAACTCATTCCACTTCTGCTGTTCTAGGGTAGTCTTAAACCACTCCAAACCATTCTATACCAACCAAATCGACTTAACAATTTTACTTAGTAAGATGGCTCAATTTGATAAGGCTTTGAATTTCTCTTTCTTCTCCTTTTTGTGACATCGCTGCCTTCATAACTGGTTGTTTAGTCTAAACCTCCTCAATGTCATCATCCGATGCACTCTCAACTTAATCCTCTCCTTCTTTTTCTTCCTCATTCACATCAGATAATTGGGACTTCTTTCCTTTTTCTATCTCTCTCTTTTTCATTATTACTTCATCATCATTATCAGAGTCACTGTTGTGAGACTCTTCTGATTCAAAATCATCAGTAGTAGGGGCTTCACCTTTCTTTCCTTTCATGGTCTACTCCTCCTCACTGCTTGAGTTCATCTCAGTCTCTTGGAGCCCACTTCTTCTTCTTCTGCTTCTTAGTCTGATCCAGAATCAGGCTCAACGACCTGGGTTTTTTTTTTTTTTTTTTTGGGTGTGTTGTTGGTTCCAAAGGAGTGGGCTTCCTCTTTCTCGCCAGTTTGGTAGAGCTGATCATGAACTGACCCTTTAGGAAGGTCTGGTTCCTGTGATTGGATCTTACACCGGGTGTAACTAGTCTTGGCTCAGCTATCTTCTTTTCTTTCTTTGGCGTGGTAAATTGTTCCTTGATATTCTTCACAACAGAAGTCAAAGAATCCATTGTCTCATTGAGAGTTTCCAACTCTGGATTATCACCTTCTATCACTGCAGCCAGCTCAGTGCGTTGATCTGGTTCCTCAGCATGATTGGGTTCCCCTTGAACAATTGTACTCTCTTTGTCTCCCTTCTTTACTATCTTCTTCTTCTTTCCTTTCTCCTTTCCAGTATCTTCAATAGTCACCTTCGCTGATTCCCCCTCACCCTGTGCATATTGGGTTTTGGTATCTGAGGGAATCTCAAGCACCTTCTCAGATTCTTCGATAGGTACTTCTTCCTCCATTTCCTTCTCATTATCCTTCTCTCCTGACTCACTATCCTCCCCAACATCAACCTTGGACTCCTTTTCATTCAGATCTGACACCGTGGCTTCTTGATTGACAACAGGAGCCTACTCATGAACCTGTTCAGTTTGGGATTGCGGTGTAGCATCTTGATTCAGTTTTGGTGGAATGACATCAGGCTCACAGACATTAATTGGCTTTGCTGCTTCTCATCTTGACTTTGTGGACGAATTGGATTTTTGAATTTTTGGGGCTTTTGGAGCTTTAGGTTTGGATTGGCGTTTAGGTTTTGACGATTCGAGAGGTTGAGTTTTGGTGGATTATGTCTTTCCTTTGGTTTTCGCATAGTTGGATATGAAAGATTGGTGATTTGGAGAAGAGAAGATTTGTGGAGATTTATGGACTGATTCGGGGTTTTGATTCCGTTTTACAGAGTGAGTGGATGGTTGTGGAGTTAGTGGACAGTTATGGTGGCATGCGGAGAGTTTCACGTGAAATGGGATTTGCATGTCAATAGATTGGCTGAATTTTCGGCTGATTGGATAGGCTCAACTAAGATTTCAAATCAGTTTGAATCTTTTGTAGAGGGAAAAAAAATTCACATCTCACATAGTAAATCATAACAGCAAGATCTTGAAAAATTTGACATCCGATATCATGCAATTTTAACAGCATGTATTTGTTTGCATATCTCACATAAAATGTACTCATCCAATTTGGCTTCATTCGTCCCCCGAAGTCACAGTTAACTGTAGATTTCATCAAAAATCGACATCACCCAGGGTTAGAGAATAATTATCATTTAGTTAAAATTTATCATCCCTTGTTCTTATCTAAGTTTTTCGAATCTTTCTCTTCCAAGTGGTTTAGTGAAAATGTGTGCACAACACAAACCTGCTCCTATGTACTCAGCTTCTACAGTCAACAGTACAACACAGTTTTGTTTCTTTGAAGACCAAGAAATCAAACATGAACCGATTCTATGACATGTACCAGATGTGCTTTTCCTGTCAACTAATTAACCAGCAAAATCTGCATCAGTGTACCCTTCAAGTTCAAAGCTTGCTCCTTTAGGATACCATAATCCTAATTTTCGAGTTCCATTCAAGTACCTAAAGATTTTTTTCACTGCTTACAAGTGTGGTTCTTTTGGATTGGCTTGAAAACGAGCACACAAACACACACTAAATACAATGTCAGGTCTACTTGCTGCTAAATATAAAAGGGAACCAATCATACCTCTGTATTCTCTTTGATCCACACTCTTACCTCTGGAATCCTCATCCATTTTGCAAGCAGTTGGAATAGGAGTATCGCATGCCTTCAGATGTTCCACTTGGTACTTATGTTGATGAATTAAGATTCCACGGTGGGATTGCTTGAACTGTAATCCAAGAAAGAAGTTTAACTCCCCCATCATGCTCATTTCGAACTGTCTTATTATCAACCTGGAGAACTCATCACCCAGAGATTCATTAGTGGCACCAAAAAGTATGTCATCTATGTAGATCTGGACCACTAACAAGTCCCGGTTCTTGTTTTCGGTTTTGATAAAAAGTGTCTTGACCACTTCTCCATTCTTGAAACCCTTGGAATCCAAAAAGTCAGACAATTTTTCATACCAGGCCCTAGGAGCCTGCTTTAAACTATAAAGAGCTTTGTCTAAGTTATACACATAATCAGGATTGGATGGATCTTCAAAACCAAGCGGTTGTTCTACATACACTTTCTCTTTTAAGTTACCATTTAGAAATGCGTGTTTTACATTCATTTGGTAAAGTTTAAAGTTCATACATGCAACAAAAGCAACCAGTAGTCTAATGGCCTCTAGTCTTGCTACAGGGACAAAAGTTTCTTCATAATCAATGCCTTCTTCTTGACTATACCCATTAGCAACTAGCCTAGCCTTGTTTCTTACTACTACCCCAAAATCATCAAGTTTGTTTCTAAATACCCATTTAGTACCAATGACAGGATAGTCTTTAGGTCTAGGTACCAAACGCCATGCTTTATTTCTCTCAAATTGATTAAGTTCCTCTTGCATGAGACAAATCCAATCATTGTCTTGCAATGCATCAGAAACATCGTGAGGTTCAATGAGAGATAGAAAGGCAGAGAATACGCAAACATTGATGTGTTGATTTGATGATGATGCCTTAGATCTTGTTTGGACTTCTTTGTTCAGTCCACCAATCACTTGATTTAGTGGATGTGAACTTTTGTATTTCCAGTTATGACGCACCAGATCCTCAGCTTGATCAGGGTTCTGTGAGGGCTGGTCTCCTTCAAACAGTCTTGCCAGTGACCAGTCCTCAATGACTTTCTCCACTTCGACTGTTTTTGAATCCTTCTTGATATTCACAGCAAGATCATCATCATCATCCTGCAGTTATTTCGAAGTTGAATCAATCTCATCAAAAGCACATGGATACTTTTTTCTACACACATGGTTCTCTTGTTAAAAACCTTATAGGTTTTACTGTGAGAAGATTATCCTACAAACACAGCCTCATCACTTTTAGCATCAAACTTCCCAAGATTATCTTTACCATTGTTTAGCACATAACAAGTACAACCAAATTTTCTTAAGTGTGTTATGTTAGGTTTTCTTCGAAATAAAAGCTCGTAGTGGGTCTTATTAAGAATTGGTCTAATCAAGGCTCTGTTAAGGATATATGCTACTGTGTTGATAGCTTCTCCCCAGAAATTCCTTGGTAGATTACTGTCCAGCAACATGGTCCTTGCCATTTCTTCTAAGGATTGGTTCTTGCGCTCTACCACACCATTTTGCTGTGGTATGTGTGGGATTGAGAAATTATGATCCACTTCATTTTTCCTGCAATAATCATTAAAGGAGACATTATCAAAGTCAATTCCATGATCTGTTCTCATAGAAAGCAGTTTATGCTCAAGTTGGTTTCCACTTTTCGAATGAAGCTTTCAAATTTTTCAAAAGTATCTCTCTTATTAGTCGAAAACATAACCCAAGTAAATCTAGAATAGTCATCAACAATAACAAAACAAACCTACTTCCCGCTCTACTTCTTACTCTCATTGGACCACACAAATCTATGTGAATAACTTATAAGGGTTTAGATATACTTACCACTCCATTTGCTTTGAATAAGGACTTAACATGTTTACCTTTTGCACAAGGGCCACACAACCCTTCACTTTCATACCTCATGGAAGCTAGGCCTTCTACCAGATTTAAAGTGTTGAGTTTGTTGAGTAAATGGTAGCTTGCGTGTCCTAAACGTTTATGCCAGAGGAGTGGTGTGTCATCCTGTACACTTAAGTAACTGAGTTTCTTCTTGGTAATTACATTCAGAGAGATCTTATACACATCCTTGACCCCGTTTTCTTGCAACTGTACCTTTCCTGTATTCACATTCTTGACAGCACAGTGAGTTTTGGTAAATTCAACAGTATTTCTATTATCACAAAGCTGTGATATACTCAACTAGTTGTGCTTTAAACCTTTGATGTAAAGGACATTATCTAGGGACTATTGAAGTGATAACCGAACCTTACCAAATCCGGCAATCAAACCTTTGTCATTATTACCGAAGGTAACACTTCTTCCGTTTGAGGCTTCTAGTGAGAGGAACAATGATTTATCTTCTGTCATATGGCGTGAGCACCCCCTGTCCAAATACCAGGTGCTACTATCTCTCACTTGAGCCTGCATACATGATTAGGTTCTTTCTTGAGGAACCCAACTTTCGCTGTGTCTCTTCTTTCTAGCATTCCAGAGGATTGGAGTTGGTAGAACAACAATATAACCTGCTTTTTCACATTTAAAACATTGATTAGTCCTTGACTTTGAAGTAAAACCTTTTGGTTTTGGTTTAGAGAATTTTTCCTTTGAAATTCTTAGCAAGTTAAAGATACTTCCTGGTGGAGAAAAACAAGATTATCCTCATCTGCCTGTGAAGATTCTGGTTTGTCATCATGAGCCGGTTCCCCACCGAGAGTCAGTCCTTTTCCTTCTTCTGCAGCTTCAATGACATCATGGCATTGTATAAAGTTCTCGTGGGTCAACATTGAACCAATCAGGTCATCAATAGCAGTGACCTTTGGCTCCCATGATCTAGGAAGGCTTCTCAAAATCTTTCGAACTTGATTTTCTACAGAAACAGGTTATTCTTGAGAATCTAGCTCATTAACAATATCAGTGAATCTTACATATATATCTGTAATAGATTCTTCCTTTTTCATGATGCAGAGCTCATATTTTTTATTCAAGATGTCAATCTTGGAACGTTTTACCTGGTTCGTTCCTTCGTATGTTACTTGCAACTTATCCCACATTTCTTTGTGATGTGGATGAAATCACACATCATTTTATCATTCTAAACCTTGTTTTTATTCCCTTTGTATCGTCTAAATTGT
>JAOVYX010020064.1:0-17548 GCA_035668315.1 Drosera spatulata
ACATCACTTCACAAGCATATCTGCATATGGGTGAAAAGAGTTACCTTGAATTATCATATTGCTTAACTGAGCGAATAGTTCTTTTGTTGTTTTGAACAGAAAGGAAAGGCCAGCTATTTCCATCTCGTTTCTTGTTCACTTCTTCCTACTAGCTCTTGTTGGGTATGATACCTGCAACTACCAACAAAAACATTTAAGTCTAGGTTTTATGAATTAACGCACAGTTTGAAAGGGAAACTGAACAAGTTGCTATCATATGAAACAGAATCACAGCGAATCAAGGATTCTATTTGTTGGGCTTGGATAACACATCTCCCACCTTTGCATCGGCTATACAAAACTCTGTTCCAGCCATTACATTCCTCATGGCGGCAATCCTAAGGTACATCTCTCACACTTCACGATTTATATGAAACCCAGTGCAACATATATTATCCAAGAACTCAAAGAAGCCTTAAGCATGGTGAAGGCTCAAGTCAAGGATACAAAATAACAGGAGATTCTTGATCTCGGCGTCTCGCTTCAACTAACTAAGCTTGGATGATTTGTCTCATGTTACAGGATAGAGAAAGTAAGACTAGACAGGAAGGATGGCATAGCCAAGATCGTTGGGACAATAAGCTGTGTAGCAGGAGCAACAGTGATAACGTTATACAAGGGTCCAACTATATACAACCCTGTTCCACCATTGCACGACACGACCCCTGTATTACTTTCACTAGGGGATGCCAGCGGCAAGAACTGGACTTTGGGTTGCATATTTCTAATTGGGCACTGCTTGTCATGGTCCGGATGGCTGGTTTTGCAGAAGCCGGTTCTGCAAAAATACCCGGCCAGGTTGTCTGTGACAGCCTACACTTGTTTCTTTGGCCTCATACAGTTCTTCATCATTGCTGCTTTCTCAGAGAGAGACGCAGAGGCCTGGAGTTTCCACTCCGGCGCTGAACTCTTTAGCGTATTCTACGCGGTAAGTAAACTGAAAGAATTATTAACGCTAGATATCTACGGAGTAATTTAGAATTATTCTAAAAAAAATTGCACCAAGGGACTAATTTCATGTCTGGAAAAACGAGGAAAGAAATGACTAGATATAAGCTTCGGCTTAGATCTAAACGAGATCCGATCACATGCCTCTCAAAAAATAAGCATACGGATAGATATATTTTTCTATCACTAGATCTTGGTATCAAATAGAGGAAAGAAAAGAATATGTCAGGCTGGCGTGTAATAGAAAAAAGAATCATATACTATTTAGCATGAATTCAACTGCATAACAATTCAGTTTAAGTTCAAACGGTAGGGAACAGTTTTTACTTTTTAGTAGATGACTTCAAGTTCCATCCTTTGAGGAAGACACCAAGGAGGTTTCTCCTTGTCGTTAGTCTCAAAAAGGAAAGCACTGTCAGAATGATCGAACGATAATATTTATGGGTCTCTATCGCATAAATTGTATCCAAATAGAAAATTCAGGTGCACAAATACTTCATGGATATGGCACGGAGACCTATGCCAAGAATTATTTGGTCCTAGTGCACTTGAAAACAACCTTGTCCATATGGAATCAAAACAAAAAGATAGCTTTGTCCCACATGTATCGCACCGACCATGTGCAGCCCGGATGTCTTGGTGCCAGATGAATGTGTGATATGTGCTCTCTCTGACAAACAGCTTGGTCTCATTACATATATTCAAGAAGCAAAGATAAGAACAAAAAATCTTTCAGAAGATCTAGGGAATAATGGATCACTGGCGGTAATATGATAACTCTTCTGATTAACTATATACTTGCGAGTGCAGGGAGTTGTAGCTTCAGGGATCGCATTCGCAATACAGATATGGTGCATTGACAGGGGAGGTCCTGTGTTTGTAGCAGTTTATCAACCTGTTCAGACTTTCGTCGTGGCTCTTATGGCCTCTATTGCTTTGGGGGAAGAATTCTACTTGGGAGGGTTAGTGATTCTTATATCCCATCTTTATCTGTCGCCACTTACTACTTGGTCTTTCTCATCTTTCACTATCATATGCCAAACTCTCTCAGGTCCTTTTCTAACTTAAGAATCATGCGCCTTCTAATCAAAAAACGTCGTGATATGAAAACTTTTTATTAAGTGGTCACAAGTTCTACACAAAAAAAGGTGAATACCAGATAGCAGTCATCACCAAAGCTTTAAAATGAGCATTATAACGAGGTCAAGTTTCACAAGGAGCCAAAAAGATATGGACACAAGCTAGAGCAATAAGATAAGAAACAGAAAAGTTCCCCATGGAAGAAGACATGTAGAAACCATAAATTCATAGACAAAATTATAGGATGCCAGATGCCTAACTCCAATGGTAAATTGCGGTAAAATGTACAGGATCATTGGAGCGATATTGATCATAGCAGGATTGTACCTGGTTTTATGGGGCAAGAGCGAAGAGGCGAATTTCGCGAAGGCAACAGCCTTGATCACTCCAACAACAGAGCACGTGAGCAGTGAAGTTTCCAGCCTCACAAAGGCGTCCCTTACTCAGCCCCTGATTCAATCAACAGAAAATGTTTGACCATCAGTACGCTATAAATCTTCAACTGATGCTTTCGTTTGGGGACAAACTTTCTTAAGCTTCAATCGGAAATCTTTTTGTGCGTGTGCTAATGGAACTACGAAGCTAGTTTGTGTACTTTCTCTTCATCAGTAAGCTTGCCTTGTTTCGGTCTTCAGCTGTCTGTTTAGTTATCAAAAAGGAAAGGAGTACAAAACTTGAGGGGAAGCCAGAGGAGGAGCTTGATGTAATGTTGATCAAGGTTTGACTGGCAACATGTGAATGGTTTGATTTGAAAAACGATGTATGATACAGACTAGAGAAGAGGTCCTCTACCTCGAGAAACAACCTTTACAAGCAATTAACACAGAATTGATTCAAGTAATTCACTCAGAACCTGCAATTCTTTTCGCCTAAGTCCTACCGGACAATCATGTCTTCTTCGACTACATAAACATTGAAGTGCAAGAGACTATAAATATAAATTGAATTACTTCTAAAGTCAAATGTAAAAGCATTGAGTTCAAATAAACTCCTTGGATGACGAATGCCCCCAAACACTAGTAGTGTAAAATTAGGGAAAGATAAACTCGGTCCCTGGATACATGATAATCTTGAAGGTCCAACCATGACAATGAAATCAAATGCTTAAAGATAATGTAGATGATGAAAAGCATCTGAAAAATAGCAGATCCAATTAGGAAACCTAATGTAAGGGCCCATGACTATGAGTCTATGACAATGAATTTGAAAAGCAGTTCTTTTGTAGGCATGCATTCTCTTCAATGATGACATGGTATGAAGTGATCTCTCCATAAGCAGATCATATCAGTATAACCTGTGTCTTTTCGTAATTATAGCCCATTGCATTGTTTCCAACTGGTATATGATGACAATTACTTGATGAGCCAGTGCCACCACAACGTGAGCCTCAATCAAAGATGAAGAAATCTTTCTACTCACGAGAATCACAAAATCCTCGAAACCGAGGGCGAAGGTGACACTGTTATTACCTAAATTCAAATCGAAGCAAAACACAATAAAAACAACCAACAAAGAACAAACACCCCCATGAGCAGACACAGAAGATTAAAGCAATAACTGGGTTCATACAGCCCATGGAATAGTGCCTAACCTGAAGCCGGAGTTCCAAGTTACGTATATTGCTTGTCTATTTCAATGGAACAGCCTGTCAATCCCGATTCTGGTTATCGCAACGTGAACGACGTGGCCACCCAATTTCGAATGTCATGAGCTTCTAGTAGCCACACATCCTCAAAGAGAATGAGGATCGCCTGATCGGATCAGAGGAAATCCTAGGATCTGATAAACGCTAACAATCATCGCGTTCATGAGAATGAGGTCAATAAACAGTGCAGGGATTCGATGAGTCGAGGAAGAGGAGATGAGGATACCAGAGGGATCATCGGCTACGCCTGTCTCCTGAGAGAGAACAGTGCCGGTGCGCCGCCATCGCGTCGGCGACTGCTTTCGTCGGTGATTTCAATTTCCCAATTTCTCCCTCATATTTAAAATCGTTTATAATTTTTAATATATATATCAAATATTAAAAATAAATATATATTTAAACTCTACACATGTACAAAATATGATCAATATTGAATGTAAAAAAAATTCATTATAAATGAAGAGCTAGAATCCAAAAATAAAGAACTGAAATTGACCATATCTATAAGAGATAAATGAGATCAAATAAATTATGATGAATTAAAATGAAACGAATGAAAATATATATAGAAAAAATTGAGTGTAAAGAATATGAAAAAAATTTCAAAATCGAAATCTGAAAAATTGATAAAATCAGAATCTGAAAAAATTGATAAGATTAAAATTCCAAAAAATTGAAGAAATATGAAAAAGTTGACAAAATTAGAATCTGAAAAAGTTGATACGATCATAATCTGAAAAAATTGATAAGATTGAAATCCAAAAAAATTGAACAAATATGAAAAAATTTATAAAATCATAATTTGAAAAAGTTGATAAGATTATAATTCGAAAACATTGAAGAAAATGAAATATATTATAATCTGATATATTTCAAGATTTTTATGAAATATATTTTAATATTAATTTTGTTTTGTAGATATTAATATGTAGATTTTAAATATATAATTATTTTTCATATTTGATATATATATATATATATAAATATATAATTATTTTAAATATTATATAAAAAATGATAATCTGAGAAATAAAAAAAGAAAAACGAATGGGATCCATAGAATGGTGAGTTGGGAGATTAGCAATTTTCTTTTTTGGAGATAGCTGAACAATAATTTTTCAATTAATCCTTTGCTCAGGGTAGGCGGACAGCATGAAACCGAATTCAACACCACTTGAAACATCATAAAGTTTCTGAATCCATACATCTTATAAATAAAAAAATTATGCATTTTTTATTTCAAAAAATTATAATGTTTATTAATTTGAGATATTTTAATTAAATTATAATTTTATTAGATTTTTATATAATATCATCTAAAATCTTCATCATTTATAAAAAAAATCAATTCAAATCTTTATATTTACATTTTAACAACCCAAATCAACTTCTGCACATCACTTCACCAATTTGGGTTGTTGCTCAGTTAAAACTAACGATCGATTTGGAAAAAAGGAGAAAAAAAAGCAAAAAGAAAAAAAAAACAAAACAAAATAAATCAACACGCAAAAGCTCCAAAACTTCCGCCAGCTATCGATAATCCCACACAATTTCCCCCAAATCTCTCAACTCCATGAAACCCTAGAATGATTATATGGAAATGTCTCGTATGAATCGCATCTTAATCAATCGGACAATGAAGATAGTGGAGAATTCGATAGATCAAATTCACGAAGTTGTTGGGTAATTGATTCTTTCCTCGAAGCTCTATTATTTCACGAAATTGTTAGTGTTCATTTGTTGTGATTTGGGCGATTGATATTGGCTGTGTATCTTTTGCTAATCCTTATGTATTTCTTTGATTTCAGAGAACTTGACAAAGTGACCATTCTGTTGAGATATGGTACCTACTTGAAGCATATTCCAAGAAGCAAGAGGAAGAAATATATGTGTGGTAGGCGAAAACCCTTCAGAGTATTGGTTCAAAATAGCAGTCTTCAAGAATTGTATGATGTAATACATGATTTAGCTCCATGGACTATGGGAGAAGTTATGCAGATCTCTTGTGCTAGAGTGGAGAACGATATCAAATACAACACACATATAGAAGACGAAGCTTTGTATGTGTAGTTTTTAAGGGAACACTTTCAACAGAAGAAGAGAGTTGAGCTATATGTTTCTGTAAGCGATGGTGAGAGTGGTCTTGAGGAAATAAATGAGGAAGGCTGGCTTACCTCTTTGCCTAATAAAGCTGATGAAATTTAGGTCAATGGGGAAGATCAAATTATAACTCAAGAGGAAGGCTGGCTTACCTCTTTGCCTAGTGCACCGCTAGTGTTCGAAGATAATGGGGAAGATCAAATTATAACTCAAGAGGTGGCCGATGAGGTGATAGATGATTGTTATTCCGAAGATAGTTACCATTCAAGGGACAATTCCGAGGACGACAATGCAGGAATGCTTTTGTGGGACACAAACTATGAAGATCCGCAGATGTCAATTGGAACTAAATTCAAGGCAACTTGTTTAGATTTTGCTTGGAGCAGTTCAGCATTAGAGGTAACTTCAATTATAGCCTCCTTCAGACTGATCAAAGAGCTATCAGTGCTGTTTGTTTAGTACCAAAATGCCCTTGGCACATTAGAGCTTCAAAGATGCAGGATGGAAGGACTTATGAGATAAGGAGATTCAATGAGACCCACAGCTGCTTAGGAGTGAATAAAGCGGAAAATGATGCTGCATCATCAAAGTGGACAGCAAGACACATAGTAGCGGATATTAGAGAGAATCCGAAGATGACTCCTAAAGAGATTGTGAAGTGCATTGAGAAGTCGTACTGCTTGACCGTGGACTACATGAAAGTTTGGAGAGTTAGGGAAATGGCGCGAGAAACAGTTTTTGAAAATGTGGAAGAGAGTTATGATTTGATCCTACCACGAACACATCTCACGATGGTTGCCTCTAAACCGCATTTACATGGCTTGAATAAGGGTCTCGTGCAAAAGGTGGAAGATGACAAAGAAGACATGGTGATTCGAGAAGGCTCAAATTTGGGGGATCTGAAACTTAGGGTTTCTGATTTGAAAGGGAGAGGAACTCGATGGGGACTGATTTTGGGGATGAGAGAATTGTCGTGGAGAAAAATAAAAAAACAAAAAAAAATTGAAACAGTCGTTAATTTTAACAATAGTTAATGGAAATAGGTGAGTTGAGAGGCAACATGTAATTTGGGTTGTTAAAATATAAATATAATAATTTGGATTGATTTTTTATAAATAATGAAGATTTGAGATGATATATATAAAAATTTTAATATTATTATATTTGAAATTTTTTAATAAAAATATTTAATTTTTTTTATTTTGTATGACATTAATTCATTTCATTTTTTTTAATTTTTACATTCATATAAATCAAAAAATAAAATAATTTTTATAATAAAAAATAACATATATAACTTATCGTATTAATAATTATATTTTCTTTTTTTATGACGGAGATGGTAATATCAAAATCATTCCGCGCATACATAAAAGAATATTTGATTTGCACAAAGCCACTGGTGTGTTTGGGTTTGTTGCTTGCTTTGTTTTGTTTTCTTGTCTGGATTAATTTACTACTAGTACCCGAACCCTAGTAAATAAAAAAGGGGGCTCACCAATCAGTCAGACGGCACTCCTACCCCGAGCGAGTCGTCGAATTGCAAACACGCAGCTCATCGGCCGAAACGCCGCGTATAAGGGTCTCTGGAATGATCCCCCAACGCATATTCTCCGAGCCCGGTGGTGGTTGACAACCACACCCTCCAATTCTCCTCACTCAATTTCATCTATCAGGTATCACAGTCTCCCCCATCACTCATCCCATCCCTTTTTAAAAATAGAAAAATATGAACTTTGTTTCTCATCATAAAATCAACAAGATAACATAAATCGATACAGCACGCACTCCAATGTACCAAAACTACATAAATTCACATCAAGTTGGGTGTCAGATCATAAGAGTTCGATCGACATATCATATAGGAGTATGAGATTACATATACAAGAGCGATTGATTGAATGAGCGAGTGAGTTTGTTTGGGTGAAAGAATTGGTTTATTTGGCAATGGATGTGAGTCGGGTCTTTGTGTTTGTGATTATGAGTTCGATTCTGATCTTGAATTCATCAGTGCTGGTTTGTCATGGAGGCAAGACAAGCAGTTTCTCGAGGAGGAATGATATCTCGGTGGATATGCCCCTCGACAGCGACGTCTTCAGGATTCCTCCGGGATATAATGCTCCTCAGCAGGTAATTTCGTGCCACCGCGCTATCATTTCGATCATCGGATACTACAGGGAGGGGTTCCGATATGATATATGTTAGGATCATATGTTACTTGAATGAAATTCTGGGGGAGACAATCTGATATGATAGATAGGTCTTTTATCAGAGTTCAAAGTTTTGATTGGATGGTTATCAGTTGATTATTTTTTGCACCATATGGATCATACCGTTTACTGATATCATATCTAGCTATTCGAATTTATTACACGTATAGACATCTTTTCAGTATCTTATGAGTTATGCCAAGTTCTTTAATAATTTAAACCGAAGCTTTAGATGGGAAATGCTTGATACATCGCTATGATACTCTCAATAGTGATGCTTGCTGTTGAACAGAACAAGTTTTGTCCTCAACACATATGGGTTCTGTGACTTCTGTCTCGATGTGTCAACAGTTTGCAATAGGAATTAGTACAAATTTGATTGAAGTTGAGAACTTGAATTAGTATGCAAAGTAGAATGTATTCTTCTGCTTCCTTATGAGCTATTCTTGTGGTACTTGAAGGTTCATATAACCCAAGGAAATCATGATGGCAATGGAGTGATCATTTCCTGGACTACCCCTGACGAGCCTGGTTCAAATGAAGTTCTCTATTGGGCTGAAGGCAGCACGGAGAAACAAAGCGCTGAGGGCATTGTTCTCACTTACAACTATTTCAATTACACCTCAGGATACATACATCACTGTACCATCACAGATTTGGAGGTATATATTATTGGACACTGTCGGCTATCAAGTGAAACGTGGTCGTTTTAGTGGATTTTATCTAATTGTAATGTTCAAATATCTACAGTTTGACACAAAGTACTACTATGAAGTCGGTGTGGGGAATACTACTAGGCAGTTTTGGTTCAGTACGCCACCAAAACCTGGTCTTGATGTTGCTTATACCTTTGGCCTCATAGGTAATGCTTTATGATACACTGTGGTTGAACTTTCTTTAGTACTGGTGGGCAAGAGTGGGAGCCTTGAGCTCACTTACCAGATGTAATGGAACAGGAGATCTTGGTCAAACTTACGACTCGAATAGGACGCTTACACATTACCAGTTGAACCCAGCAAAGGGGAAGACAATCTTGTACGTTGGTGATCTATCCTACGCAGATGACTACCCATTTCATGACAACAACAGGTGGGATACATGGGGAAGGTTTACGGAGAGAAGTGTTGCTTACCAGCCTTGTATTTGGACAGCAGGAAACCATGAGATTGATTTTGCTCCTGATCTTGTATGCATCTCTACTTACTCACTCCCATTAGTCTTGTCAAATGATCTTCGACTCTTGAGTGATAGCAAACCTAGTTTTAGCGCACCTTTGGCTGTCATTTTTATGATTACAGTTGAATTCATGTGGATGATTGAGTGAGCCGGTTGGCTACTTTGTGTACCGAACAAATCTTCCGGTTATTTGCATCTTCTTTTTGGTGGTGTTACGTTTTGCCCAAAAAAATTTGTGGTGGGCTAATTTAGAAACTGATGCTTAGATTACTTTTCAGGGTGAAAGTATACCTTTTAAGCCTTATGTACACCGATATCCCACACCTTTTGAGGCATCGGAGAGTACGACACCCTTTTGGTATTCCATCAAGCGGGCATCCGCCTACATCATTGTCATGGCTTCGTATTCATCTTTCGGTATTTCTCATTTCTTCATTGCTTGCATCGCTTCATCATAAAGACACTTCACACTTGAAGCTTTTAATTTTGCTGTATGCAGGAAAATACACTCCTCAATATAAATGGTTTATAAATGAGTTACCTAAAGTGAACAGAACTGAGACACCGTGGCTCATTGTTCTGATGCATTCCCCATTATACAACAGCTATGTGAAGCACTATATGGAGGGAGAAACCATGAGAGTGATGTACGAATCGTATTTTGTGGAATACAAAGTCGACGTCGTCTTTGCTGGTCATGTTCATGCCTACGAGCGATCTGTGAGTGCCTGTATTCCTCTCCCAGGACTTGAACAGTAGTTCTGTATCCAATCATTTTGCTAGAACATCCTACCTTTGTGTTGATATTGCCTTGCGAGGGTTGCTGTCAAACAACTCGTATTTTTTGCTTTAACCCCATGGTATGATATTCAGGAACGGATATCCAATATAGCATACAACATCACGAACAGCAAGTGTACACCTACTAGCGATCAGTCTGCTCCCATTTACATCACCATTGGAGACGGAGGAAACCAAGAAGGATTGGCGACTGAGTACGTCTCCATGTCACCGGACTTCATATTCTTTTTCAAATTATGCCTATTTTAAGTTGATTGTTGTGCGGTCTCTTTTCCTTGCTTATGTTGCCTGATGTAATCTCATTGCTAGGTTGACTGAGCCGCAGCCTTCATATTCTGCATTTCGTGAGGCTAGCTTTGGGCATGGGATCTTTGATATCAAGAACAGAACACATGCTTATTTCTCCTGGCATCGGAATCAAGATGGGTATTCTGTCGAAGCGGACTCTGTATGGCTTAGAAATAGATGCTGGGGTGTTGGGGAACAATCATTTGTAGCTTCAATGTAGCTGCCCTTATTCAACCCTGTGCCGAAGATCAACAGGTGCTACTATAAACCATATCTTTAGCTACGCTGTTCAACCAGAGTTCCACATATGATTAGGAAGTGATGTGAAATTTCGTGGGAGTGCAAACTGTTGCTTCTTCGGCGGTCTGTAGTTTGGGGTTTGTTACGAGTTAAAAGTGTTGTTATTTTTATAATTTGGTATGAAATAAAAAAAATAGAGTTTCAATCATGAGATAAAACTGATGTCAAAATAGAATTGGGTTATAATTAGTTTTATATTTGGCGTCAGTTATAAGTGCATCTATGCTTGTTACGTCATCAATGATGATTATTTTTTGTATTATCTTGTTTAGAAAATCACCCATGAGATACAAATAAAATATTTTAATCAAAAATTAGATAAGTATATGGTTGAAAAATTGATTAAATGTTTGAATAAAAAATTTAAGTAAATAAAATTGTTGAAAAAAATGTTGAAATCCTTACCGTGTGTTGAAAAGTTAATGAAAAGGGTCATAAATTAATAATTAATTGTTAAATCGTAATCGAAAATCTAAAAGTATTGTGATTGTGAAAAGATTTATTATAATTGAAACTTTTAAGATGTAAAATAGCTCCCAGCATTGGAATGACAGTTCTATAATTTATATCAAATATAATTTTTTAATATCAATTTATCAAAATGATTATACTTATTTTAAACTTGCTCTAACATAGAAACAGATTCCGGAGATGGGTTTAATGTTTTGATTGGCATTTGCGGGAGAAAAGGGGTCAGGACCAGGCATATGTAAACCCTCATATTTTTCTCGGAATAATATTCGTTTGATGGTTCAAAGGAATAATATTCGTTTGAGTTTTGAACCATCATTGGCATGGATTGTAGCCCTTGCATTTTCTCTTGAAGCAGGAAAAGGTTTTAGCAGAAGAATAGTGATCTGTCAAAACTTAGGATGGGTTTAAAAACGCTGAAAGTTGAGTTGTGATCTGAAAGCTGAATTTATGGCATAGATACGGTACAACATTTTTATACTCCTGAGGTTTTGTACCCTATATTTGTATGGGCCTTCATCCATTCGTACACGAGTAACACAACTGCACAATGTTGCTTATATCTATATGCACATTGGACATGTACTAAGCCAGGGCAGAGCTCTCTCAGTTCAAAACTACCAAGAAAACTCCCATCCATCTCTACCGCAGAAGAAACCTCCGGGGTCATCCAAGTCCGGCAATAAATCCATTGTAGGAAACCCCAGCGCCATAGCCGTCTCAGCCCAAAGCGTGCCATCTAGTTCTGGCAAGCTCGGATTGGGGTTCTCCCACAACTCATTTCGCATCTTCACCTCGTCCTCCCCAAACATCCCAAAATTTCCACTGTGATCAGGGAAACTGATCATCTGTTTACCATCATCCTCACCAGGAGAGCTATCGGATGAAGAACCCGATACAACACTATAACTCCGCTGCTGCCCGTTATAACCACCACCAGTTACTCCAACATTGTCCACTGATTGGAACCCATCAGTGGCACCAGGGCAGCACGAACTGGAGCAAGCAAATGCAGGGTTCGGACACAACTCCGGTAGATTAAGCTTCGCCTCGGGACCATACAGTTTCCTTGCAGCAGTATCATAAGCCAAAGCAGCCTCCCAGGATGTTCTGAAAGTCCCTAGCCAGAGTCTGGCACCGCGGTTAGGTTCCCGGATCTCGGCCACCCATTTCCCCCACGTCCGCTGCCGGACACCCTTATACGTACAGAGTGCATTCTCAGGTCCACCTTTCCCTTTCATGCACCCTTTCCTTGAGCTCCCTTGCAAGTTCTGCTGTTTCACCTCTTGTTCCCTCTCCTCCATTATCACCGTATATCTCCGTCCCAAAGACTAAAACAATGCAGCAGGATAGGAAGAACATGGTGCAACAGTGGACTTGGATATTTATATCCAGCAATGGGAGATCTCGAAAAGACACGTGTCAGCGAGCGAAGTGAAAACTATACTTGGCAAGAATAAGTTGACAATATGTGGCAACTTCGAGGTTCGTACGGTCCGTGTCGGATGCACACTTGGCAAGGAAAGGATTTGTCCATGGATACAAGGTCAACTACAGCTGCAGGAGCAAGGTTTTGGCATTGGTGTAGGACGAGTTCGGATAGGGATCATTGATGATTGCTTATGTTTATCATGAAAGCCGTTTGATTCTGGGATTTTGGATAGAGCTCATCGTGTTGGGAGAAAATTTTGGTATCGAGCAGGGTGGATGATGACAATTTGCATGCATTGGGAGTGGGACGTTGGAGTGAATGATGAACCATACGAATCAGTGATATCATAGGGACAATTTGTTTATGTATCGTCTACTCTATCCTCATAGTTAATCAATCATGAGATTCACGTGATGTGACGATGGACATTCTAAATTCATCAATGTTAGAAAAGATTATGATAGTGTTTGATAGCCTTAAATAATTTGAATACGTAAAAATTATTAAAACGAGATTTATATTCATATGGAATAATATAAAAGATGAAACCAAGTTAGCCGGGACGAATCCAACTTCTGATGTCATATGAAGCTGTCGGCATAATAGGTCATAAACCTATGAGAACTACGGATGCAGTGCGATTTGAACCTTTGGAATCTAAAGGACCAAAACCTCGTGGTAAATGAGCTCATATAATATAGTACTAATCACGCTATAATGTTAAGACAGTGAAATCAAGAATTACTTGCACTTCGAACATCAGAGCTAATGAATTCATATTGGTTAATACAATTGTTCATGAAATGCATAGTTTAGACTGTTGGTTGTTTACCGCATCGATTGAGTTGAAGACAACATTAGGATCCAATCGTAAAGATGTGTTTTTATAACTTACAATTTTTGATAAATTATTCGAAATGGATATTATCTTGATATGGAAAAGATGTTCTGTCTAAATATCAATTTAAATCGATCTTAACAGAAAATTAAAGCTCACATTGAACCCAATTTAATCGAGAGGTAACAATTAGTCCAAAGCACATTACAATAGTTCCGTCGATTGTGACGATCATACATCGGCATCAGCAGAGTCGCTGATGAGACATGAGATGGGGCCGCGAAGAGAATGCGATCATTCGAGGAAGGTCCAACAACGAAAGCCGATTGCTTGTGGATATGATCGAAGAGTGCCGTCACATAAAAAAACGAAATGGAAAGAAGCTCGATCCAACTCAACTAGCTGTTTTCATCAACTTGCAACAATTAGTTGGCCGTATCCATCACGTGGTTGGCTACGTACGTTGTTTATATTTATCTTGTCTTTCGCCGCCCTCGTTCGTTTGTTTGTGTTGGCGAAAGGTTAAAAAGGCGCTAAATCTAATGATAATCATATGATATCATATAGCTACAGAGTACTTTTCTCATAAGCACATTGAGAATATGATGGATTGTTTGTTTTGCGCCGCAGTAAGAACAATCAAAGCGTAACTAGGGCGATGGAAGAACCGAAGTTCCAACGGAGTGAGTTTCATTTAATTCTGATAACTTAGTAAATATTAGGATCAACCAATTATAAACAATGACTCTATAAATGACATATTATATGCGTTTAGGAAATATAATGATAGCATTATGTATTGCTAAAAATGAATGGATTATGAAGATCAAATGATTAAAAAATTTCAAAAACAAAAATAATTTTAAAAAAATTTCACTATTGAATGTGTACTATCAACACACAATTTATATATTGCTAATAACAAACTCCCTTTTTCTATATTATAATTTTATGTATATGAACGATAAAAGTCAAAATTGACACTCCTTGCGTCCCATGGAAATTACAACACTTGATTTATTTGGATGTCTTATAAAAATGATAATATTTTCTAATTTGATAAAGAATAACATCAAATCAGATATAGTATACCAGTTAACTCCTCTCACAGTTGTTAAAATAAATCATACTTTTAATATTATTCAATATAAATTTAATATACACATAAATTCTCGATGTGAATCAAAATATTATAATTTTTGTAAGACGAAAGGAGAATTAAAATGTAAGAAAATTTTCATTGTGTACTTTTGTCCCATTACCCCAGTGTTGGAAGAGTTTTTTTCTTTTTCGTGAGTTTCCTTCTTACTCGATCAAGAAATCGACAGTATCACAAAAAAATAAAAATAAAAAAATGGAAGAGGCTTCTTTTAAGATAATAAGAGTTTTCATTTGGTGTCTAAACGAAACTTATACCAGTAGTACTGAATCTTTATTTTGCCTACGAAAATGGCCTCTGTTCAGAGGCACTGTTTTTAGAAAGCATAATAATGAAAGCTGATTTTTATGCAGCCTCACAAATCACAATTACTCCCATGTCTATGGATTATAGGTTTTAACTACCCGTTAAATATCAAGAGTCTAAGCCTATTATCCCAAAGCAAAAAAGAAAAAGAAAAGAAGCCTAAGCCTAGATCTTTATCAAGGTATGAGAAAAAGAAACTAAGACATGTTAATTATCGTTTTTATTTTTTATTGTCATTTCACTGATTGATGACACATAATTATTTGATATAAATTTTTTTTAAATGGATAAAGCACAAACAAACAAAAAAATAATTTTTTGTTTTTATTTTAAACTTCATCTGAGTACAATATTTCAAGATTCCTTTTGTAAAAAAATATTTTTTATTTCATGAAGTGTTTTTTGTTTTTGTTATTATTTTTCTATCTTTATTACTGTTTTTGGTTTTTCACAATTTTAACAATAATACTCACTCTGTCCCATTCAAATTATAACGGTTTGATCCGACACGATAATTTATGTGTGTGTTGAATTAATAAGGAATGACAATTTTAATTTTATGAGTGTGTGAGATAAAAGAGTGAGAAAAAAAGAAAGAGAAATGGTGATAGGTGGGTTAATATGATATAAAGTATGGGTAGTTTGATATTTTTGTATGAAAAAAATAAATAAACAAAAAAATATTATAATTTAAATGGGATGATCCAAAAAAAATGTTATAATTTGAATAGGACGGAAGGAATATCAAACAACCCCCCTAATCTTAATGGGATTCTAATAGTATCAGATTCTGATTGATTTTAATTAGACTAAATTTAGATATATCAAAACATATATTTATTAGATTATTCCAGTAATTAACGAGTAACATTTATATCAGGCGAGACATTTAGAAGAAACCAGTGGAATTCGTTAGGATCATTTGGTGCAAAATATAGGGAGGGCGGTCTACATTTCAACTTAAGTGTGCTTTTTCTGCCGGTGTTTGTTTCTACCCCATACTTGGTCCAAAGAATCGAAGAAAAAAGAACATTTTTTCTGCTTTCAAGTCCTAGTAAAGCTATATATCTATAGTAGTAGCTATTACTACTTCGTTTCATAACCTTAGTATAATTATAACGGAAAATGAAGCTTTGATTGATACAATCAAGTTGGCTTGTTATTATAAAATTTAATTGATTGATTTTTTTTAATGAAATTCATTTTGAATTTTAAACTTAAAAAAACAATTAATTTGAGATGTTTGAGAACTGTAACTAACCTAAGCTGCAGTAACTATAATCCCAACATCTTCTAATTATAATTATAGGAGAACATATAAACTCTTTATATCATTTTCTTGTTTTTTGGAAAGATCATTAGCGTTTTTAATGCGTTGATTTGAGCGACAAATTAAAGCTTTGCTACGAGCTTAGGCGTAGACCAAACTTGTATTATGATGGTTTATCAAAGAAAGAAAAAAAAAAACCACTCGTATTATGATGGATGCCAATTTTTTTTCCTTTTTCACTATGTGGTTAATTTTCATTTTCCCTTGTGTATGTGGCAAATCTACTTGTCAGGGATGGCGCACCAAGTACAATTAGTGAATCTTTTGCAAATGTATATCCCAAAAGAAAAACAAGTTTTAAAGATTGTTCCTTTTAAGCAAAGCTTGAATCATAAGTGCATGCAATTCAGTTTTGATTTTTGAGAATCTGAGTACATCATTAGTCGTGAGCTTGCTAAGAGCAACGGACTTGCTATTTGGTTAGTTAAAACCATAATATAATATTTTTGTTCACAAAATTACATTTCAATAGGATGAGTTTTAGTTGTTATATTTTAACTTTAACTATATTGCATGTTATATATAGTAATGAAAATACCTATAGATATTTTGATCATATTATCAATTTGATATAAAGATCAAATAAAAAAGTAAAAGGCAATGATAATGTACTTGATATAATTAATAAAAATAATAAAAAATTAACAATATTAAAATTTGATATTTTATTATTAAAAAACATTATTAAATTCTATCATTTTGTACTTACTCTAAACCCCGTTGCTTCGGCTCTTCTCTAGCACAGTAGTTACTTTATCAAAGTTAAAGGAAATCTCTTACGCTAGAATAACAATTGAGCTATGCTAATCACCCTCCGAACTCACCCCTCATTGGACTCCATCTTTTTTCTAATTTTTTTATATATAATATTTAAAATCGTTTATAATTTTTAATATATATATCAAATATTAAAAATAAATATATATTTGAAGTGTACACATCAATATCTACAAAATAAGATGAATATTGAATATAAAAAAAATTCATTACATTATAAATAAATACATATTAATAATACTTAAATACATACAAACTTTATCCTATTTATTCGTTCTTTCAAAATATTGTCTACCATATGGAGTGATATTCATCACTTCATTCCACAGTTGAAGACGAATTGCATAACTATCGACCCATCCTCAGTTGCATTAGATGCGTTCTTCCATCATCATTTCAGGATTGGAGGTATAGGATAATGAGGATATAGAAATAGTTGAACAAAGTGATTTTCGATATAGACAATAGCTATTTTACGACTTTATTGGATTTCAATATTATAAGATACGAATAAAAATTATTGATATTTATTACATACTAGTTTTGACAATATTATAATTTGATATATTTCAATATTTTTATAAAATATATTTTTTATATTCAATATTAGTCTTATTTTGTAGATATTAATGTGTAGATTTTAAATAT
>JAOVYX010020065.1:0-17543 GCA_035668315.1 Drosera spatulata
ACAATTTAGACGATACAAAGGGAATAAAAACAAACGTTTAGAGTAAAGAAATGATGTGTGATTTCATCCACATCAGAACGCTTTGGGGGGAGAGAAGGAGAGAGTAAACAGAAAGTAAAGTGATTTATGAAACGATTCTCTCTCCTTTTACATTTGCTGTGAAATTATCGTTGTAAACCAAAAAATAATTGTTGCACAGTTTCAGTCATTTGATCCGTCCGTTGCAATAATCGAGGAGATAATTATGAAACTATTTCTTTCCAAAAATAGCAGCAGTAGAGTGACACCTGTCTCTAGTCTGCATGGCTTGTGCAGTAGAGGAAAGTCACTCGTCTGTATCACTTGAAAAACACTAAGTGCGTTTCAGGTAGTCTGCTCGTCTGCATCTACACATGCAGTAGAGTAGTAGAGTAAAGTCACTCGTCTGCACTCTTTGATAACATTAAACCTATTTTAAAAATCCTTCTCGTCTGCATCTACACCTGCAGTAAAGCAGTAGAGCAGTATACATGGCCATTTTACTCATTTAAATCTATCATGGCCAGCTCTCCTTTGAACATGATAAATTTATTTTCATCTAAGGGTTTTGTAAAAATGTCTGTAATTTGTTTTTCTGTTGGAATGCATTCCAAATTTATGTGACCTTTTGCACATGATCTCTGACAAAATCATATATGACATCAATGTGCTTGGTCCTTGAATTAAAAACTGAAAATTTCAGAAATAGCCATTGTAGATGTATTGTCACAAAATATGTTTGTTTTAGAAAACTTAAGTTCATAATATGCAAGCTGAGACCTCCTCTACAGTAGCTGTGAAGCACAGCTTCCTGCAGCTACATACTCTGCTTCTGCAGTGGAGGTTGAGACAGTGGTCTGCTTCTTGTTGAACCACCTAAAAATTGACATGTTCCACTTGTGCTTTTTCTGTTAACCCTGTAACCTCTAAAGTCTGCATCTGAATAACCATTTACTACGAAATCTGAGTCTTTTGGATACCATATACCCAAATTAAGAGTTCCTTTGAGATATCACAAGATTCTCTTAACAGCAGTACAGTGGGACTCATTAGGATCAGATTGATACCTGGCACAAACACAGATTGAGCACTGGATGTGAGGTGTATGAAAACACACATCATTTCTTTACTCTAAATGTTTGTTTTATTCCTCTTGTATTGTCTATTTAGTTTTGTTAGTGTCTTTTTGTCTTGGAATGTTGGTATTGTTGCGTTTTTATGTTTTTGGCAGATTGGCACGAAGTTTGGACCAAATATGAAGGATGAAGAAGAATGACAAGTCATGAGCTCCAAGGGTGGAAATTCACGATTTTTGGCGTTTCATGTGCTTTGAGAGATAATACGGCAAAGTTTCACATTGATAAGCTATAGCAAGTTTTGATGTGTTGTATAAGTTTCTAGAATTTTTTGACATCGTTTAGTATTTTTTGTAATAGTTTTAGGTGATCAGCATGCCTCTCGCGACCGCTACATGAGTGTCGCGGGCAGGCTGCAGGAGGTCGTGGGTGCGACGGATACATGTTGTGGGAGCGACAGGTGATTTTCAGCAAAATCCGGATTTTTAATGTGTGACACTTGCTTGGTTGCGGCCACGATTTACTCCCAGATACAGGACATTACTTTTCAGCCGTTGCATCACTCTGGTTTCGACCCTTGCATATAAATACATGCTCTAGGTTCTTCGAATGAGGAGATTGAGCAGAGAGACAGCAAGGAAGATCGGAGGAGGTAGAGACACGAAGAGGAGATGCCTTAGAGGGTTTTTGATCAACTTTTCAAGGAGAATTGATCCGCGATTCGTTTGTATTGCTTTGGAATCAATTTGGAACGTGATTTGTGCTGTAAAACCTTCATTCTCAGTTATTTATTCTTTGTAGAATGTCTGTTTCTTATGCTATGATTCATTCCATGCTTCATTTGATGCATATGCATGAGTAGATCACTTGTAGGGATGCGTTGATGAACTTTTGATGACCTTAGATCATGAGATGAAAAATTTATGACTAAAACCAGAGATGCTAATGATGAATATGTTACATGAAACCTGCTAGAACTATTGCATAACATATGTTTATTGGATTGTTCACCTAATATACATAGGTTAGAGCTATAAGTCGTGCTAAGTGATTTATTTGGTAGCGAATTGATATAATATGATTCAAGCTAATTGTCACATATAATCAATGGTTTTATATGCTTGTGACATGATTAGCTTAAGCTAATTGCTTCTCATGTTATGAATGGTTTTTCCATGTTTTGAATCAACTCTCTTGATGAAACCATGTTTGAGCTAATTGAAATGGTTTTGATTTATTGAGTTAGTCTAACTATCCGAGCTAATTGAAAGTTCAAAGCTAAGGAACGTAGTGAGCTAAGCCGAAACTCATTACAGCCATTTCGTATGAATCATTACATCTAAAATTTAGAAACATCTGTGATTGATGTAGGAGACTCAAAAGGAATTCAACCATCATCTCTACATTCCTCCCAACTTAAGGGAATTCCTCTATACCCCAGCTCTATCTTTGCTTTTGTTTGATCTAGTGACCTTAGTTTTATGTTTTCCTTTTAAACAATTGAAACACCACTCATAATTCTATCTTAACTCTTACCCCCCTAGGATAGAAATTACTTTAAGTTGAGTTTAGGTCGACACTTTCTGTTTCCTGTGGGATATACCCCTACTTCCATATCTACATTAGTTTTATTACGGGGTCAAAACAAATTGGCATGTTTTACGACGAACGTGGAAGTCGTCATAATTATACCATTGGTTGACTTTGCATCAATGTCGTTACCGGGAATGGTAACGAGTGTCAATACAAGCAAACTTAACTTGATAATTCTCTATTCTTGGTTTTAATTTAATTTTTATTTTCAAAACACAAAAAACAAAAACAAAAAAATATATAAACAAAAAAAAATTATTTTAAGGACTTTTTGTTTTTAAAATAAACAAAAAAAATTTTAAAATCATAAGCAGTTTATGTGAATTTTTATGAACTTAAGAAGTGGTAGGGTAACTAGATCTGAAGTTAGGAAATTAGTCTCTAGTTTCGAATCTCCTCAGATAAGAAGCTCTGCTCCTTTTTCAGGTTCTACACCTTCAACTTCTTCTCCACACGTCCATACAGAAAGGAGTTTTACACCTATAATTTTTGAAAATATTGAAATGGTAGAAAACAATCAAAACAATGCAAATAATACTGCACATAATTTAAATCGAACTCTTCGTGAGCTATCTGCTCCCACGATAGAGGAAGAGCCTCTTTGCATAAATTAGCCAAATCTGAATGTGTGATTCAAACTAAATTCAGGCCTTCTTAACAAACTCCCTGTATTTAATGGTCTAGTTGGTGAAAACCCGCATAGACACTTGAAGGAGTTACATGTAATTTGCAAGTCGACCAAACCTGAAGGTATAATGGTCGATGTAATGAAACTGTTCGCATTTCCATTCACCTTACAAGGATATGCAAAAGACTGGCTGTATGAACAGGGCAGAAATGCAGAATGCTTTTCTTGATAAATATTTCCCCTCAAGGCGAACAACGAATCTCCGGAAAGAAATTTCCGGGATTAGACAAAAGGTGGGGGAAAACCTTCACGAATATTAGGAGCGTTTCAAACGCTTATGTGCGAGTTGCCTGCATCATTCAATAGCAGAGAACCTCCTAATTCTGCATTTCTATGAAGGGTTGCTACCCGAAGAACGCCACCGAATAAATGCTTCAAGTGGTGGCGCCCTAACGAACAAAAGTTCTTAAGACTTCAGCCCAAGGGCCGATGCTGGTAGAGAGGCAACTGAAAACTCGGCCATTGATACAAAGATTGCTGCTCTTACTGATTTGGTTGCTAAACTAGTAACCAACACTACTCAATCACAGCCTCAACAAGTGAAGGCTTGTGAATTCTGTCAATGTATAACACATAAAACGGATGCTTGTCCTTCCTTACAAGAAGATATAAACGCTGTTAATTTTCAAAGACAAAGGACAACACCGTGGAAGAATACGCCTGACCTACCTCAGGAGAACCATCCAAACATTAGATGGGGAGGACAAAACAATGCCCAGAATGTTCCCCAACAATAAAGATTCCCTCCAGGATTTGGTCAGGGTCAGGGACAGCAACAACAACAACAACAACACTTCAATGCAAATAAATATAATCAAGGATCTTCAGGTGGAATGTCACTTGAAGATATGGTTAAGCAAATGGCTATAACACAAATGCAAATGCAAAAGGATGCTAAGGAGACAATGACTGAAATCAAAGCATCCAAAGTCAAATGAGCCAATTAACTTCAGATATGAGCTAGTTAAAGGCTCAGATGAACAATAAGTTACCTTCTCAGCCAATAGACCCGATAGAATCGACGAATGCTGTGACGCTGAAAGCAAATTATGAAAACCCTCGTCAGATTGAAGATGTACAAGAAGTTCATAAAGAAAACGAGGAAGGGGTTACTGAAATTCTTCAAACCCCTAAACAACGAGAAGAAACGTCGAAGTCTGTGGCTCCAAATCAAGGACTACTTCAACTGCTCCTTTTCCTAACCGATTGACTAAGGACAAAAAGGCAGCAGCAGAAAATGACATATTTTAGCTTTTTAAGAAAGTAGAAGTAAACATTCCTCTATTGGAAGCAATCAAACAAGTTCCAAGATATACTAAATTTTAAAGGAACTTTGCACCAATAAGAGGAAATTACAGGGTCATGAAGGAGTCATGGTAAGCGAGAATGTTTCACCTGTTCTATAGAAGAGACTACCGCATAAACAAAAGGACCCTGCAATGTTTACCATACCATGCATGATAGGAAGTGTACAAATTACAGGCTGCATGATTGATCTTGGAGGGTCCATCAATGTGATGCCCTTATCAATTTTTCAATCCTTGAATTTAGGACCGTTATAACCAACTGGGGTTGTAATTCAGCTCGCTGATAGGTGCGTCACATACCCTGTTAGTGTGATCGAAGATGTCCTTGTGAAAGTAAATGACCTTGTCTTTCTAGCAAACTTTTATATCATAAAGACTGAAGATGGTCAAAAACCATTCAACCCATGCACCTATTTTATTAGGGAGACATTCTTACAGACAGCTAACAATAAAATAGATGTTAACACTGGAAAGTTGTCTATGGAATTTGATGTCGAGATGATTGAATTTAATATTTATGAAGTAATGACACATCCAAGAAATCAAGTATTCTCTGTGTGTTCATATAGCACCTCCATATCCCTTGAAGAAGAATTATTTGATGCGGATGAGTTGACCTTTATGGAAACCATCAAGAAAATCGACATTGAACAAGAATTTGATGAAAGCTGTTGTGATCACGACTTGTCTTCCCTAGAAGATCAATTAACAGGGCATGAACATGTCAAAATGCTTGAATTGCCACAAGATCATGAAAAGATCAACCCATCAATTGAAACACCACCAACGTTAGAGCTTAAATCGTTGCCAGCTCAATTGAAATATGGTTATCTGGGTGACGATAACAAGTTGCCGATTATTATCTCAAGTCAACTGACAGATGAGCATGAAAAAGCTCTTGTGGGTGTACTAAAAAGGCAATTGGATAGACCCTTGTCGACAATGAAGGAATTAGTCCTGCTACTTGCATGCATAGAATTTTGCTAGAGGACAACTCCAAAGCATCCAGAGAACCTCAGAGGAGATTGAATCCTCCTATGATAGAGATGGTCAAAAATGAAATTCTGAAATTGCTCGATGCTGCAGTAATTTATCCAATCACGGACAACCAATGGGTAAGACCGATACACATTGTGCCAAAGAAGTCAGATTTAACAGTAGTTGAGAAGGACAACGGGGAAACTATTTCAACAAGAGTGCAAAGTGGCTGGAGAATTTGTAATGATTACATGAAATTAAATGCAGCCACGAGAAAGGATCATTTCCCGTTACCTTTCATGGATCAAATGCTAGAAAGGCTTGTAGGCCGTTCTCATTACTGTTTCCTGGACGGATATTTAGGGTATAACCAAATTGTGATAGCTCCTGAAGAAGAGAAGACCACATTTACTTGCCCCTTTGGAACCTATGCTTACAGGCGTAAGCCCTTTGACTTATGCAAAGCACCTGCAATGTTACAGAGGCGTGTAATGTCAATTTTTTCTGATTATATATCAGAAATAATAAAGGTCTTCATGGATGATTTTTCGGTCTATGGAAATTCTTTTGACCATTGCCTGAAAAATATAGAAAAAGTATGTAAACAATGTGTAGAAACAAACCTCGTTCTAAACTACGAAAAATGTCATTTTATGGTGGAAAGAGGTTTAGTGTTGGGACACGTTGTCTACGCAAAGGGATTAGAAGTAGAGAAGGCAAAAGTCGAAGTTATCAAATCTCTACCTTATCCCTCATGCGTTCGAGAAATACGTGCATTCCTTGGACACGTAGGTTTCTACAGACGATTTATAAAAGATTTTTCAAAGATCGCAGATCCCCTGAACAAACTGTTGAAGAAAGATACTAAATTTACATTCACAGAAGAATGTAAAGAACCTTTCGAGATACTCAAAGATAAATTGATTTCAACTCCTATTATTCAACCCTCGGATTGGAATTATCCGTTTGAACTCATGTGTGATGCGAGTGATCGAGCCGTAGGTGCGGTTCTTGGACAAAAAGTGGATAAGGTTCCATATGTAATCAATTACGTATAAAAACCCTTGATGAAGCTCAAGTGAATTACACGACAATTGAAAAAGAGGTTTACTCAATTATTTTAGCCCTTGAAAAATTCCGTTTATATTTATTAGGGGCTAAAGTAATTGTATTATCTGACCATGCTGCATTAAAATATCTTCTGAAAAAAGAAAAAGGAATCAAAACCGAGGTTATTGAGATGGATTCTTCTCCTTCAGGAGTTTGATATTGAAATCAGAGATAAGAAGGGTGTAGAAAATCACATCGCCGATCACTTATCTAGAATCATGAATCAGGATGAGACGTTAAACATATCAAAATTATTTCCTGACGAGTATCTATATAGTCTTCACGATTATGTACCTTGGTATGCTGACCTTGTAAATTTTTCGATAACCAGAAAACTACCGAGTGATCTTCCAAGACATCAAAAAGAGAAGAATAAGAGCCATGCTAAATATTACTCGTGGGAGGATCCAATTCTGCTTAAATTCTGTGCTGATGGTGTTATAAGAAGATGCATTCCTAATCACGAGATCAAGTCAGTCCTGAAGCACTGTCACTCCTATGATTGTGGAGGTCATTTTTGAGTGAGACGAACAACTCACAAGATTTTATCTTATGGATTTTACTAGCCATCTTTAAACAAAGATATTAATATGTAAACGGCTGTGAACAATGCCAAAAGACTAACAATATATCGAAAAAAGATGAAATACCTCAAAAATATGTCATGTCTTGTGAAATTTTTGATGTATGGGGGTATAAACTTTATGGGACCATTTCCAAACTCAAATGGTCATTCATATATATTGCTAGCCGTCGATTACGTCTCGAAATGGGTAGAGGCCATACCCACACGAACTGACAACGCCAAAGTGGTGGTCGAGTTTGTTAGAAACTTTATTTTTAATAGATTTGGCGTACCTATAGTTGTGATAAGCGACCGGGGAGCCCACTTTTACAACAAGGTACTGGACAGCCTATTCAAGAAATATCATGTCAATCACAGGATTTCCACAGCCTATCATCCATAGACGAGTGGACAAGGTAAAGTGTCCCATCGTGAAATCAAAAGAATTCTGGAGAAGATAGTCAATCCGAAGAGGAAGTTGGAGTGACAAGCTGCATGACGCTCTTTGGGCGTATCAAACTGCATATAAGACTCTAATTGGAATGTATCTGTACAGAATGGTGTACCAAAAAACATGCCACCTGCTAGTGGAAATTGAGTACAAGGCATGGTGGGCAATTAAAGAGCTGAATTTTAAATACGGAGACTATGTGAATATGAGGAAGCTCTAAATCTCGAAACTGGATGAGATTCATTGTGACGCATATGAAAATACTGTTTTATACAAAGAAAATTTAGCAGAGTTCATGAGAAGAAAATTTCGCGGAAAAACTTTAACGGATTAGATAAAGTCTTACTTTACAATTCTCCCTTAAGGTTATTTCCCAAAAAATGAAAATCGTGATGGGAAGGACCATTCAGTGTCAGGAAGGTCTACGATTATGTAGCGGTTGAAATGAAAGTGAAGTCACGTCGAAAATTTTTAAGGTTGACAGCCACATATTGAAACGATACTATGAACTTCAAGATTCGATGTGGTTTGATAAAATTTCCTTGGAAAGGGTGAGCCGCGCTTCAATGATAAGATTTGACGTCATGGCTGTCAAGCCAACGACGTTAAACAAAAACGCTTCTTAGGAGGCAACCCAAGTTTAGGTTTCCTTTGAAGTTCATATTTATTTCAATTTATTTCTGTTGACCGTAGAAATCTTAAGCTAATACATGGGGTTAAACTTTGCTAATAAGTGATGCGAGTAATTTTAAATTGACCTTGGAAGGAGAAAAGGATGAATGAAAAACATTTGGGTCGTTTTTCAGGGAAATACGAAGAAACAAATCGTCCTGGCCAAAAAAATCAGGGTCGCGGGCGCGACAGAAGGAAGTCGCGGGCTTGACTAAAGGGGTCGCGGGCGCGACTACATGGTGTCGCGGCTATGATGCTGCTGGGGTTCCTTTTAAACATGTTGCAGCTCAGGTCTTCATTCCTTCGTCCAATCTGTGAAGCACGGCCGCGACTTCTTTGAATTCTTCACAGCTCATCTTCTCAAATACTCAATCAATTCATGCAAAACAAATAATCCCCGCGTTCGTATCGAAGAGGGGAACGCATTGATTATGATCACGTGGCTTGACACGTTCCAATTTGTGCAAAATTTAGGGTTTTCAATTGTGAAAACCTAGGTATGAATTCTCAATTCCAATTCCAAATTCAACAACTATATAGTCTAAATTGATCTACGCATTGTGTAGATTATGAATTCATAGCTGGATTGTTGAATTTCATCTTGAATCTGACACGTTCATGTGAATTTGTATAGGGGTTATACTAGACTTTCACAAGGAAATGCCTCATTCCAAGCACTCGACATTTCGATCTAGCGAGGGCACTTCAGCCTCAGCGGACCAAGTTTTAGTTCCATACCCTCACGATGCAATTATAATTCCAGATGAGTATGCGGACCGACATCATGCGATTTCCCACAGGGGTATCCGACAGACCAGATTTTTACATTCTAGTGATTTAGTCACACTCGGCCTATGAACTGAGATCTAGCATGCTGTTGTACAGCTTGGTTGGGATCATACTTTCCTGACGGGATGCCTACATATCCGTCACTTGTTTGAGAGATTTTGAGTACCTGGACAAGTACAGTTGGCCAAGCTCTAGCAGATGATCCTATTAAGGAGTATGTCTCGTTCCAACTGGGGAACGAGATGAGACAGCTGAACTTGAAGAAGCTCTGTAGGATCTATCGAATACATCCGGGAGGCTACCGGGAGTATGAGAAGGGATATGTGCATTATCTTCATGCATTCTGGCAGGAACTCACTTTGACCAGGGGATACAACCCCCACAGCGGCAAGAGTTCCGCTCTCAGGACCCCGTTTTGCATACTCTTCACTGGTTCCTTTCCTATATATTGCTCATTGCCAAAAGTAGCCAAGGAGCTGTTCCCCAGAAGGAGCTGGGTCTACTCTTTGTTCTTCTACACAACTTAGTGTCTCCCCAGCAGTGTCCGTACCTTTATACCGGATACTTGCTGGTGGAGAAGATAGAGGCAGTAGCTGCAGACAGTGTTCGAGCTCCAATACTTATTGGTGGGTTGCTTACCCCACTAGCTGCACAGTTTGTCTTTGATATGACATTTGTTGCAGCACTTTCTGAGCCTACCAAAGAACCTTTGGGTATTGACAGTCTGAAGAAGACTGGGATGATATCGGAAGATCGTGGTGTCTATTATCTGACTGCTCGAGAGGGTGAGGAGCCTCAACACCTTCCATTGCCATCTGCTTCTCTTCGATTATCCGATCGGAGGAACTGGGATTTTCTACAAGCTGATGCCGAGGTTAATACAGTGGGGGATGATAATGATGATCAGGACTCTGAGGGTGCAGCCATGGGTGAGCCTCAGCAGGACATAAGCAGTTTACTATGCCTCTTGTGGATTGGAGCACTGCTTATCATTCTCTGAAGCGAGAGGTGACTGGTTTACAAGCTGATGTTACATCTATGCAGACTCAGTTAACTACGATGCAACAGAGCCAAGAGGACTTTCAACGTCGTATTTTTGCGTACTTAGATAGCAGATTTCCACCATTGCCTTCTCCTATGTGATTTTTCTTAGCTAGTCAGTCTAGATTCTTGAGTCTGTATTTTTGTTTAGACTGCACTTTAGTCTAGCTTAGGGGAGAATGGTTATTATCAACATTCCAGACGTTTCATTTCTGTTTGAGTCAGTTGTATTTTATTTTATTCTCAGAGATGTATAACTCTTTATGTTTTATACAATCTCATCTTAGTTGTTTGTGTAGACTCTTTCTTTTTCACTCTTTAAAAGAAACGAACGGATATCGATCCTTAATGAACCAAGTTTCAAGACATGATTCTTAAGTGCAAATTTAAGCATCCAATTTCATCCTTAGCCATTTATGTGTTGATCTCATTTACACGCTTCTATGTGCGATTTTTATACTATCTCTTCTCATTATGTTTTTTACATGTGTGTGAGAGAGGGAGAGAGACTCATATTTATTGCTAAGTTGTGTTTTGTTAGATGTCAAACACTAACTTACCAAATCAAAGAGAAACCGACGTAGCAAATATTGATAGATGGATTGAGGAAGTAGACGAGCAGATTGTTGATCCAAACAATCCAATGTTGGCTCCACCTCCTTGCAGCTTTACTGTCTTAAGGCATCATATGACAGAGCTTTAAGAGAATCAACGGCTGATGATGGAGAGTCTAAGAGATGAAGCTTGCTCTGGAGATGACTTCTGGTGAGGTCAATCATATCCAAATGAACTTGGAGTTTCAAAGCAGGAAAGGTGGGATGAATAGAGACATATGGAGCTGGTTTCACAGGGCTGGTTGTTTTTAGGGAGAATCTTAGCTAACAGGTACTCTTTTGTCCTCTAAGCTTTACTTTTATTTTTACATTGAGAACAATGTAATGCTTTAGCTTAGGGAAATTTTTAGGGGTGATGCTTTATTTAGAGTCTTTGTTAGAGTCGTATAAAAAACTGAGAAAAAAAGAAAAGAAAAAAATTGAAATTGATTTTAAAAAAAACAAAAATATTTTGAAAAATTGTTTTAAAAAAAATTTGTTTTTAAATCTATGGCTTGAGCAAAGTAAGATGATGATTTATGCCTTGACAGTTGTTGCACTAATACATGTAGTTTGAATATCATTTCTAAGGGAGTCCTGGATCTTTGCTAACATCATTCTAGTATATTTCTATGAGATGACCTTTTTTATGTGTAGATAACGGTTAAGTGGTGACTTGATTCGTAGGTAGACAATTGAAAAAAAAAAATCTTCATATTTCCCTTTTATGCCATCTTTTCACTTATCCACCATTTATAGGGGGGATGGAGTGATTTTTGTAAAAAAGATTTTCAAAATTTATGTTATTAAACACCCGTTCTTTCATGGTAACCCTCATGCTGTTTTTGGTTACTGGAGAGTATTCTAGACCTATTCAGAATGAAAGAAAGAAAAGAAATAAAATAAAATTGCAAAGCAATATTTAAAGGTGCTTTGTCTCTTACCTCAATAATCAAATTTAGCATCTACGGATAAAAGGGGGGACGTGGTATTTGATAATATATGCTTCGAAAAAGAAAAAGAAAAGAAAAGATACATATCCAGTAGGAAATCTAGACCTTCTTTGAGACCTTGGTGGCTTTGGGAATGATCCTATATAAGGAAGTAACGGGGTAAAAAAAAAAAATTTTGAAATTGAGTTTTTGAAGTGTTTTGTCTTGCTATATCTCTAGAAAATCGGCTAGGTGTGAAGGACAATGAGAGGGAATGATTTGAGGGGTACTAGATGTAGTGTGAATAGAGATGAATATTCCTTCGACATGTGCTTTGTGTTGTTTATTTTAGACAATCAACTTACCTTGATGCTCGAGCTATAGAATTTTTGAGTCGTATTAGTTTTTCTTATTTTCAAGTTTCTCTTTTTGTTTTGAGTTTAGACTTTGCTCAGGGATAAGCAAAGGTTTAGCTTAGGAAAATTTGATATGTATGAAAACACATATCATTTCTTACTTTAAATGTTTTTTTATTCCTCTTGTATTGTCTATTTAGTTTTGTTAGTGTCTTTTTATCTTGGAATTTCGGTACTGCAGCGTTTTTATGTTTTTGGCAGATTGGCGCGAAGTTTGGAACAAGTATGAAGAAGGATGAAGAAGAATGACAAGTCATGAGCTCCAAGGCTAGAAATTCACCATTTTTGTCGTTTCATGTGCTTCGAGATATAATACGGCAAACTTTCACATCGATAAGCTAGATTAGCAAGTTAAGATGTGTAGTATAAGTTTCTAGAATTTTTTGGACGTCATTTTAGGTGATCAGCATGCCTGTCGCGGCCACTAAAAGAGTTCGCAGGCACGATTGCTGATTTTCAGCAAAATCTGGATTTTTAATGTGTCGCGGGCGTGACACTTGCTTGGTCGCGGCCGCGAATTTTCTCTCAGATACAGGACATTACTTTTCAGCCGTCGAATCAATCTGGTTTCGACCTTTGCTTATAAATACATGTTCTAGGGTTCTTCTAATGAGGATATTGAGCAGAGAGACGGCAGGGAAGATTAGAGGAGGTGGAGACGCAAAGAGGAGAGGCCTTGGAGGGTTTTTGATAAACTTTTCAAGGAGAATTGATCCGCGATTCGTTTGTATTGCTTTGGAATCAGTTTGGAACGTGATTTGTGCTGTAAAACCTTCATTCTCAGTTATTTATTCTCTGCAAAATGTCTGTTTTTGATGCTATGATTCATTCCATGCTTTGTTTGATGCATATGCATGAGTAGATCACTTGTAGGGATGCGTTGATGAACTTTTGATAACCTTAGGTCATGAGATGAAGGATTTATGACTAAAACCAGAGATGGTAATGATGAATATGTTGCATGAAACCTTCTAGAACTATCGCATAACATATGTTTATTGGATTGATCACCTAATACACATAAGTTAGAGCTATAAGTCATGCTAAGTGATTTTTTTGGTAGCGAATTGATATAATATGATTCAAGCTAATTGTCATATATAATCAATGGTTTTATATGCATGTGACATGATTAGCTTAAGCTAATTGCTTCTCATGTTATGAATGGTTTTTCCATGTTTTGAATCACCTCTCTTGATGAAACCATGTTCGAGCTAATTGAAATGGTTTTGTTTTATTGAGTTTGTTTAACTATCCGAGCTAATTGGAAGTTAGAAGTTATAGCCAAAACTCATTATAGCCATTCCATATTAATCATTACATCTAAAATTCAGAAACATCTTTGATTGATCTAGACGACTCAAAAGGAATTCAACCATCATCCCTACATTCCTCCGAACTTAAGGAAATTCCTCTATATCCTAACTCTATCTTCACTTTTGTTTGATTAGATTAGTTTTAAGTTTTCCTTTTAAACAATTGAAACACCCCCCATAATTCTTTCTTAACTCTTACCCCCCTAGGATAGAAATTACTTTAAGTTGAGTTTAGGTCGACACTTTCTGTTCCCTGTGGGATCGACACCTGATTCCATATCTACATTAGTATTTATAGCGGGGTAAAAACAAATTAGCACATTTTACGAAGAACGAGGAAGTCGTCATAATTATACCCTTGCCTGACTTTGCATCAGGATGTCTGGCCTACTTACAATAAGGCAAAGTAAAGATCCTATTATACATCTATATAATGTTTGATTTATACTTTTACCTTTTTCATCTTTGTCAATTTTAGCAGTAGACCTCATGGGGGGTTTTCATTGGAGTTGAGTTCTCTAGGCCAAAGCTTTTAATTATATTTTTAGGTATTTTGATTGGTTTATAAATATTCCTTAACTGTTTCACTTGCAGACCTAGAAAGTATTTTAGTTCACCCATGAGACTCATTTGAAATTTGGATTTCATTAATGCGACAAACCTTTTGCATAGTTTGCTGTTAGTGCAACCAAAGATGATGTCATCTACGTATATTTGCTCTAATAAAGTATGCTCTTTGTGTTTCTTGACAAACAGTGTGGTATCTACCTTCCCTCTTCGAAAGTCATTATCAGAAGGAAAGGTAGAAAGAGTTACATGCCACGTTCTTGGAGCTTGTTTCAAGCCATAAAGGGCTTTGTCTAACCTGTAGACATAGTTTGGATGTTTAAAATCTTCAAATCCAGGAGTTTGCTCGACATAAACTTCCTCCTGCAGCTTTCCATTGAGAAAAGCACTTTTGACATCCATCTGGAAGACTTTGAAGTCTTCGTATGCAGCATATGCCAGGAATATTCGTATGGCTTCCAATCTTGCAACTGGGGCATAGGTCTCATCAAAATTTATCCCTTCTTCTTAAGAGTTTCCTTTGGCCACCAGCGTAGCCTTGTTTCTGATGATGATTCCCTTTTCGTCAGATTTGTTCCTGAAGACCCACTTGCAGCCAACAACTGGATAGTTCTTTGAACTTATTTAGTTTTTGTTGCATGGTATCTATCTAGTTAGGATCACTGAGAGCTTGATTAATTCTTTAGGCTCCATTTCTGAAATGAAGCAAGCAGACAGGCATTCCTTTGTGGTTGCCCTCCTCGTCTGCATTGGGGCATCCTTGTCACCAATTATGTCTCTCTCAGTGTGTGCCTTGTTCCATTTTCCTTTGTCCTCATGCTGGTCAATGACAGCTTCTTCTAGTTTTTGATCTGCTGCATCTTGTTGTGAGTCTGCTGCATCTTCGTTGCCTTCAGAGATTGCAGACGACTCTGCCTAACAGTACGTATAGATGACTCAGATTCATCAAAAGAAACATGAACTGATTCTTCCACAGTTTGTGTTTCCTTGTTGAATACTCTGAAGGCTTTGCAGCATGTGGAATATCCTAGAAATATTCCTTCACTTGTCTTAGGGTCAAATTTCCCTAAGTGCAGTCTATCATTGTTGTGAACATAACATTCACACCTAAATGCATGAAAGTACTTAACGATTGGTGTCTTTCCTTTTCATATTTCATATGGTGTTTTGTTATGTTGTTTATTAATGAGACATCTATTTTGCACATAACAAGCAGTGTTTACTGCTTCAGCCCAGAAGCTCTTTGACACGTCTGCATAAGAGAGCATTGTTCGGGCTACCTCAATGAGGGTTCTATTTTTCCTTTCTGCAACACCATTTTGTTGTGGTGTTTTAGGTGCAGAAAAGTTATGCTTGATGGCATTATCATCACAGTATTTATCAACCCTGATTGATCAAATTCTATGCCATGACCACTCCTAATTGTTACCACATCTAAACCTTTTTCATTTTGTACTTGTCTAAGGAACGTAGTTAGCAGACTACAAGTTTCACTTTTCATGTGCAGGAAGATTACCCAAGTATATCTCGAGTAATCATCTACAATTACTAGTGTGTATTTCTTCTTACTCAAGCTCTCTACATCTACTGGTCCAAACAGATCCATATGCAGTAGTTCAAAAACTCTTGTGGCTTCTATTTAGTTAATAGATTTGAAACTTGCTCTAATCTGCTTTCCTTCTTGACAAGGTCTGCATAATTTATCCTTCCTGAACTTAACTTGAGGAAGACCTCTTACCAAGTTACGTGAGGATAATTTTGCCATTGTTTTAAAGTTTAGATGTGCTAACCTCATATACCATAGCAAGTTTGTGTCCTCTGCATCCTTAGTATGAAAGCATGTAACTTGTGCAGAATGTGATAAGTTGAAGTCTAGTGCATAGATGTTTCCTAATCTATGACCTATCAGTTTGACTTCTTTGGACTCTTTATCTATGACTCTACATGTGTCGTTAGTAAAAGCCACTTCATAGTTCTTATCACACAATTAGCTAATGGAAAGTAAATTGTGTTCAAGCCTTTTAACATAAGCAACATTCCTAATGATTAAGGAACCTGATGTGTATCAAAACACACATCATTTCTTTACTCTAAACGTTTGTTTTATTCTTTTTGTATTGTCTAAATTATATTTTTAGTGTCTTTTTGTCTTGAAATGTTGGTACTGCTGTGCTTTCATGTTTTTGACAGATTGGCTTGGAATTTGGAATAAAAATGAAGAAGGATGAAGAAAATGATAAACCATGAACTCAAAAAGCCACATTTCACGTTTCATCGTCATTGCACGTTCTTCGAGAGTTTTAACGACGATGTTTCAGTACGTTTAGTTAGATTCGTATGTTAAGATATCATGTGTAAGTTCGTAGAATTTTTGGACGTTATTCACTATTTTTAGTTTTGGATTTTAGGTTAGCTGTACACAGCTATCGCGGGCACGACACTGTGTCGCGGGCACACAGCTGTTGTGGGCCCGACGCCCACAGTCGCGGGCACGACGAATATTTTTTCAGAAATTCCATATTTTAATCTGTCGCGGGCGTGACAGGCCTTGTCTCGGCCACGACGAATCTCCCGATGCAAAATGATGAGTTTCAGCCGTCGGATCAATCTGGTTGCAAACCCTCGCCTATAAATACTCCTCCGAGCTATGATTTAATTTGATATAATTTGATATAATTTGATTTAACCTAATTGTCATATACAATCAATGGTTTCAAATGCATGTAACATGATTAGTTTAAGTTAATTGCTATGATTGTTATGAATGTTAAGTTCCATGTTATGATTCAACTCTTGTGTTTTAAATCATATTCGAGCTAATTGAACTGATTTAGATCTCTGGAGTTAGTTTAAGTATCCGAGCTAATTGGAAGTTAGAAGCCAATGAACGTAGTGAGTTAAGCCAATACTTATTACAAACATTCCACATAAATCATTACACCTAAGATCTATAAACATCAATGATTGATCTAAGTGATTCAAAATGAATCAGCCATTATCCCTACATTTCTCCTAATCTAAGCAATTCACCTTACTATCTAGCTTAGTTTTATCTACTTCTGAGCAATTAGTTTAGTTATCACCTTTTAAACACACACCCTCCATTCCTAGAATAGTTACTACTTTTAAGTTAGTTTAGTTGGACATTTACGATTTCCCTGTGGGATGGACCCTTACTTCCACAACTGCATTAATTCTATATTTATAGAGTGAAAGTGAGTGATTATAAATACTAATTTGACGTGTATACAACAGCACGCATCAATTTTGGCGTCGTTGCCGTGGAATTCGATAATAAGTGTCAAATCAACCAAATTTAACTTAATAATTGTCTATTCTAGTTTAAAAAAATAATAAAAAAATCATTCAAAAAGAAGTTTGTATGAATTTTTATGAACTTGAGAAGTGGCAGGGTAACTGGATCTGAAGTT
>JAOVYX010020066.1:0-17543 GCA_035668315.1 Drosera spatulata
TTAGCCTTGTCACGGACCGGGTCCGTGACGGCATAACGCTCACGTGTCTTCCGACACGGAAAGTCGGGGGCGTTACAGATTTTAGATGAGAAATCTACACAAAAACATATATTCCATAAAAAAAGAATGAAAAGGGAGACAATTTAGACAATAACCGCGAGTTTGGTTGAGAAAAATGAAAAACATATGAAATGAGAAATATTTTACTGGGTTGTATCAAATGGGTATTATTTTTTAAAACATGTACCTTAGAGGAATTTTTTGAAAAAAATTTTATTATATATTTATATAATTTAATATATTTCAATTGATATGAGTTCAAACGAATCGAACCCCCGACGAACCTAATGAGTCACTTAACGAACAAGTTTTTAAACGAATTGAACGAGCCGAGCTTTTAGCTCGGTTCATTGAGAAATGAACACGAATCGAGCTTGAGTAAGGTAAAAAAATAAACAAGCCGAATTTGAACAACCCCTGTTCGCTCAAGCTAGGCTCAATTACCGCCCCTACCTCTGTGACATGCTCAAGACGGAAATCTTAGTTAACGAAAAGAAGATAACTATAATTAAGATTATCCAACCGCTAATCAAGTACTCCATCCGTCCCAAAATTGTTTCAACATTTTGATTTGGCATGCGTATCTATGCAAAGTTTGACACGAATGTAACGACGATCAAACGTATTTTTTATAAATTTATCGTGAAACACCAATGATGATATAAGTTATGTACTTAAATGTAATAAATGTTACGGGACGATCAGACGTGCTTTGATATAAAAACGTGATTTATATTTTTAAATATAAAATACATTTATATTACTCCCTACGTTCCATAAACTTTGCAACCTTTTGACTTTACATGCGTGTCAATGCAAAGTTTGACACGCATGCAACGACGATCAAGCGTAATTTTTTGTAAATTTATCGTGAAATATCAATAATTGTGTAAATTATGTATTTCAACCTGATACATATTACGGAACGATCAAACGTGATTTGATATAAAAATAAAACTTATACTCATATATACAAAATAATATAAAATAAATATATATTTTAAAATTTATGAAATCGAGAAAGTATGAGAATTATGTGACCAGATATGTATCTTTTAACCAAGTCCAAATCGCCGGACTCAATATCACCTAGACCATTATATCCTTGGGTAATGTCAAGAATTAACCCAATACCCCCTTCCACTCCCATTTCTCGTTTCCCCCTTTTCCCTCCATGGTAGACTGGTAGCTGCAATTCGCCCTTCCCACTCTACCCCTAACAACATCATCTCTTCATGGCCTCGTTTCTTGACACCAATCATCATGGATTCACCACAATCAACTCCGATCAGAATCACCAGCGATGAAGAAGACACAACCCACATCGATCCCCAAAACCCCTCCTTGTTGCATCAACTCGAGTCTCTTTTGACCAAATGGGAACAAATGGGAACAAATGGGAACAACCCGCCATGCCCTCGAATCCCACTACTCTGAATCAGAGACCAAATGGGAACAAACCCAGTTGGAAAATACCCTTTTGTTGTCCACAATCAAGGAGTTTGCTAGGAGGGTTGATGAGGAGAGGAGGGAAAAGGAGGGTTTTGAGAGGAGAATCGAAGTGGCTTTGAGGGAAAATGATGAACTGATGAGGGAGATTGAGGGGTTCAGGGCTGAGAGGGAGGGTTTTGAGAAGAGAATCGAGGTGGGTTTGAGGAAAAGAGAGGAACTTGTGAGGGAGATTGAAGGGTTGAGGGATAGGGTTTTGGTGGTGGAAGATGAGAGGAGGGTTTTGGTTGAGGGTTTTGAGAAGGGTTTTGAGGGGATCAAAGGGGTTGTGATGAGGTTGGTTGAGGGTTTTGATGTGGATAATGCGGTTGAAAGGGGCGTAAAGGACGAAGAAGGGTTGGATAATGGGGATGGATCGAAGGGGATTGATGCGAAGGCGAATGGGTTGGATGAGGTGATTGGTATGTTGAAGAGGGTTGAGGGGAGGTTGAGTCAGTATAAGGAGAAGGTGAGGAAGGAGAAGAAGCAGTTGGAGAGTAGTGTGGTGAGCTTGACGGAAGAGAATTGCGATATCAAAGCTTGCTGAGGATCGCGCTGGTGGAGAAAGAGGCGGTCGAGAAGAGTCTTAATAAGTTGAAGGGAAATAGTGATCAGAAGAGGGTTGCATTGTTGCAGATTACTGAGAGAGGTTTGCAGAAGGTCGGGTTCGGGTTTATGATGGGAGGGGTTCCGAATGAGGCGGCGAGTGTGGAGAATGCATCGTCGACTGCTAGTAATGTGTCTGATAGTAGTGAGTGTGAAGAGGAGGTTGTTAGTCTGGTATAGCTTCTTTTCCCTCTCCTTGTTATGCTCATTGCTTGTTTAGTCAAGTGTCATGATCATTCTATTTCCATTGCTTTAAAACAGTGCAAGTGATATCTAGTACGTGTCTCTGAGTTTTTGGCTAGGCTTCTCTAGTAAGTTTCTTATGAACTTTGATAGTAAATCTGACAATCAAAGCTCCTGGTAAGGTTCATGAGGAGCATACTCTGTACGAAGAAGTTTCATCGGGGGCTTAAAGTCAATTTGGTTGAAGCACTTGAGCGGACTCAAAAACAGTTTTGTAACCTACAACCTAAGTTGGTACCTTCGTAATAAAGGACACTATTCTCATGGAAGCAGTAGTAGATTTGATGCTTTCTAGAGTTTCTAGTCAAACTCTGATGAGGCAGCCGTGGGATTGTGTATACTTGAGACATGATCATCTATGAGTTAGCGTGTTCCGTTTGTTCTTACAATAGAAATGTTTTTTCTTTGGCTTTAGAATCTAGCATTTAAGCATGAAGCCTTTAAAGCATGGTACCCTTCACAAGCTGTCCTTATTGCTTCTCTTAAGCATGCCTTGTTCACACTTTTGAGTCCAAGAATTGTGTTTCAGGAATGAAAAACATTTGTTACTGATGGATTTGAGCAGCAGTGCGCCAAGTTTACCAGCCTAATCTGCCTGATGGATTTATGATTAATTCGATTATGGTGTTTGTGAAAATTTCATTAGGCTTCAACCGTGGAGAAAATAATGAAGAATCTACGACATGAAATCAACCAACTCAGAAGATCTTTGGAAGAAACTAGGTAATTTCTCACACTCATTTGGTCCATTCTCTCATTTGTTTTTTTCCCCCCTGCCTGTAATGATTTTTCATATTCAGGTCAGATATTGAACTCCTTCAGAATCTGTCTGAGAAACAAGCTCAGCAAATCGCTGAACAGATGCTATACATAAAGGAGCTGGTAGACAGAGAAACCATGTTGACTCAAAATGTAAATCTCTCTTTAGTCGATTGAGGTGGCCAGTGTCTTAACCGTATGTGCTCTGGGAGAACTGATGTGCCCATGACCTGACCCAATTTTCTTTATGGATGGCCAGGTTGAAGAACTCCTCTTGGAAATGAAAGCTACTGAAGAAGAAGTTGGCAGATGGCGAGAAGCTTGTGAACTGGACGCAGAAGCGGGGAAGAATGTCGTTGAGGAACGTGATCAACTGGTAATTGCTTCTCTAATCCTGCGATCTCATAGTTCATCAGCATGTGGGTCCCTTTTTTTTTGTGAATCTTTCTATGCAAGCGACCTAGGTTGGGGATTTTTATTTCGTCCCTAGTCGGTCCCAAGTCCGGATAAAATGGTGAGGGTTGTGTGTTAGGTAGCCGACAGCCAACACGTAAAAAGTCTTGTTGGATCTTTCAACATGAATATGATGACTTGTGAAAAATGTATGATATGGCCTATTATAATCTTACAGAAGATAATGTAGATGACAGATTGGAATGGCTTCGTTGTATTCATGTAGCCGACCCCACTTGATGGGATAAAGGCTTGATTTGTTGTTGTTGTTGTCTTCAGTGCAAAGGTCTTCTAGGATGAGTCTATTGGTTGATTGGTCTCCAGTGTAGATTTACCACCAGGACATGTGCTTCTCACTCTAGTTTATAAACCCTGGTGCTTACTGAGCGTGCATGCGTTTGAACATATTGGAAAAATTAATTGTAGAACTAAAACTCTACATTTATCTGACAGACTAACATACAGAAGCAAGAGCTGGAGAAGACGAGGGCTGCTTTGGAGGTTGCCAACAGCAAGTTGAAGTTCAAGGAAGAACTAGCAGCCGCAGCAATGGCAGCTCAGGAAGCAGCTGAGAAGTCACTCCAGCTGGCAGACAGCCAGACAACAGGACTCCATCAAAGGATTGAAGAGCTAACAAGGCAGCTAGAAGAAGCAGAGAGCAGGAACATCCGCCGGGGCATCAGGCATATCTGTTGGCCGTGGCAGCCAATCAGGCTGAATCCTGCCGCCGCTGCCACAGCAAAAGTAAATGTCAGGCGTCTTCTACCGGAAATGCAATCTCTGCTTAGTGTTTGAAAATGTCATATTATTAATACCCTTTCCCGCCTCGACTGGAACTTCGTTGTGTGATAATGTAGAAAGATCTCTGTCGATACAAGTTTGGCTTTCCTCATTGCCTTCACTCCTGAGTGGACCATGATATACTAACATCTATGATGCGTAATTGGCTTGCTTCGTGTCGGTTTTCATTCTCTTTTAATGTAAAGGAGGCATCTTTCGTCTCAGCTGATCAGCTTCGGCTCGCTCGACCATCGTTTCACTCCCACGAGCTAGCTGTCGAATCTTATAACTCATTGAAGAGTTTTTGCCTCCAAACTTCAGTAGTTATAGCCTTATAGGACATATTTCGATTGTCATAATTAAATCACACGTTAGTTGCAGAAAATAAAAAAGACACGTGGCAGCAAATGAACTGTGAAACTGCTTTCTTCTCCGGTGAGTTAGCACAGACGTGGTGACTTCTGCAGTTAACGTGAATATAGGAGATTACGGTTTGCTAACTGTTCTCCTTAATCTTAGGTAACTATTCAACAGCCACTTTTCTCCTCCAAAACCCACCTCAATTTCTCTTCTGCTTATCATAATCACACACAGCAGAATTCAGATTCACTGCTCTTGAATCTCAACACAGCACTGCTTGATTAGCTGCTCTTTCTTTTATTTGCGTGTTACTTATCACGGTGTACAGATTGTTGCAATGGCGACGAGCTTATATGCCAACTGGAGTGACAGTTTCCTACATCCAGAGCTGGCCGGCTTCCGATCGGAGCTACCACCAGAGCTTCTTCTATCAGCTCTTAGCTATGACTACGACAATACTGTGTTTCCAAATCTGTTTTGGGAGCCTGACCAGTTCTTCTACAACGAAAGCTACATTGATCCTGACTCAGTCTATGTGCATAGCCGCGATAGCCTGTCGAGCCACCAACATGGTCAAATGAATCAAATCCGTGCTGTCGAGTACACAAACAGGACTTTCTACCCCGGTTCCCTCGGGTTTGATCAGGTTCAAGTGCACGCAATGGAGCAACCACGAGGGGCGGTACCTGGAGTCGGGAATTGGAGGGTTGGTGTTGAGAAGGAGCAAGGGAAACAGAGCGGGGGAGTGGAGAGCTTGTCGCCTCAGAGCTTGGTGGCGAGGGAAAGGAGGAGGAGGATCACGGAGAAGACACGGCAGCTAGCCAAGCTTATTCCTGGTGCTCACAAGTTGAACACCGCGGACATGTTTCAAGCTGGATTGAAGTATGTCAAGTTCCTGCAAGCCCAGCTTGCTGTTCTCCAGTTTGCCGAGTCTACTCATCAGGTAATCCGCGTGATGTTCTAAAAGTGCTTATCATAAATTTGTATCTCTTGTGCTATTATTATGATCTGAAATGCGAGACAACAATAAACTTGTTTATTGTTATAGGATTTCTTATATGATCTAAAATAAATTTATGTTATAAAACAATCATCAGACTCTACCTAAAAAAATTGCATTCATTTATCAAGATGCAAATTGAGACCGCCAAATATGATCGTGGTAGGATATGTAGGGCTTGTTTTTACAGTTATGTGATGATTCCAGTTTTCTTACAGGAGGAAAAGAAAGAGTTTGGAGCAGAGGAGCTGCAGTTTGTTCTCCTGGATAGTCCTTCAGTTCAGGAGAAACTGTACATGGAAGAAAAGTGCTTGGTTGCCAGTGATTTGCTCCAGAAAATCGCATCAGCAAGTAGTGGTGAAGGCGTTGAGCTTGATGCGACCAGTCTCAAGGGCATCAACAGCTTGATTAAACAAGAGAACTTGGATCATCAACCATGAAGATTGCGCGATGTGTTTCAATTCTTTTGTTGTTTTTGAATGTATTTTGGTTGAGCTTCCTGTTAACAATACATGCCTTTTTGAAGCGTGTATTGTTTCTCAATGTCGTTCGTCAAGCTCAATGTGGTCTTTTGTATATTCTCATGCTTGGATTCGTTGTGCGTTGTATATATGATTTTACTTATGTTTCAGTTGGTCAATCGCTTGTTTTATTGTGATCATCATTTAGATATTAAAATCTCACTAAATGAGATAAGTTTTCATGAATTTCTTATCATATGGATTCAAGATCAACTCTCAAAATTGTTACATGTATATTGACATGCGGTTATCGAATAGTGATTTAAATAACTCTTAAAACATTAATCATATCTCGTACATTTCATATTATTGAGATTCATATAGTTTTAGAGCAACCACAATGGGTATTTTATTTCTCCCCTCCTTCTCCTATAATCTTCAGGTTTTGAGATGATGAGGCAAAATTCAACCCCAATGATGACAAAATAACGTCCATCAAATCTAAAGTCTCTATTTGAATCTCAAATTCTCAACTATTTCAGTATCTGATTCAGGTTTTCAACCAATGACCACGAAATGACCCCATCATTGTGAAAGATGCACATTGACATCAAAATACGAGATGGGTTAATGCGTTAATTTGATACCATTGTGAAACAAATTCAAATTTTTGAGTTTTTAATGGATGATCAATGTGATTGGTGAACTCAGATTAAACAAAGCTATCTCATAGCAAATTTGCCATATGATACGTGTGTTTGGTTCACTAGACCAATTTAAGATTTCGTGCATGATATATACCACAAGCATTAACAAAACTCAAATGACTTAATCAGAACAACCACATAATTATTATTCATGTAAATGACAATAATATTCATGCACCAACACGAAATTTTCTAAATTTCATAAAAATAATAATCCAATATCAATGTATATGTAATAAAATTCTGTGACAGGTAGGATGCAAGCCGATGATAGAGGGCATCCGTCGCTATCTCAAATGCTCGAGCTAACTTAACAAAAAATTAAAAATGAGTAACTACCATTTTAATCAGAATTTTCAGATGCGTTATCTGTGATCATTACGAGTCAATAACAAATAGACCAAATTAACCCTACTGGTTGATATATTTCCCAAATAGGCCTCAGCCTCCGCCTCCTCATATAAGTTCCCAATTCAGTGAAACCCCTGGAATTTGCTCACCCGCCTCAGATCATCGAAGCAGCCACTCTCAGCCCACGGTAAATCTCTCTCTCGTGAATTTAGCCTTGAAATTCAATGTGGGTTTCAAAGATTTCTTCTCTTCATCGCGTTTTGGTCTTCTGATTCTGGCGATTCGCGAAAATGGGTTCTATGAATTTGTGAGATCGATTCTGCGATTAATCGGATTATGTGATTTCCTTGATGGATTTGTGGGAATTTCAAATGGGTAGGATTTTATGTTGTTGGGATGACAAATGTTCAATTGTTGAATGATAATTTGATACCTTGGTTTTTGAGGTAGTGTAAAGTTGTCATTTTTGTGTGGGTGTATAGTTGATCTTGATTGAATCTAAGGTATATTTTTAGGGTTTTGATAGCACAATGAGTTTGATGTTCCAGTCCCTGTAGTTTTTGAGAAGAAATCGAGGGTAATTCGGCATTCCGAGAATGGTTTGCAGAACCGAGCGATTGAGCTGATTAATGGCATCTTAATCAATAGAAAGGTTACAGGTCGTTGAGATTTCGATCAAATTATTCGGTTCATTAATTTTCTTTTTGGATCAAATTTTTGTTCAGTCTCTTATCTAATGATTAGCTGCCGATTCTAGTTATCCAATTTGGTTGAATCGATTGTCAAACAAACCTCTCTAATTCATCTAACCCTGCAATTCATGATTCTGATGTGCAGGATGTGATTTTTGTACTGCATATTTACATTGATATGTTGCCTTTAGCCATCATGGTTTCATTGTTTTATTGCATCCGAGTGCATTTCGTGGTTCTTTTTTCCTTTTCAAACTTAGATGTTATGTAGTTGATTGTGTAAACCGTGGATGCAGGTGATGGCTCCCAAAAAGCCGAATACTGGTCTCTTTGTTGGGATTAACAAGGGTCATATTGTCACCAAGAAAGAATTGGCTCCCCGACCCTCTGATCGTAAAGGAGTAAGTATATCTTAGCTATAACAATGCTTGTATTAATCCTCTACCGAGCCAGTTCTACAATCCTTTCACGTGACTTAATTTAGATTGCAGAATAACTACAGACTACAGTATATCTTTCCTTCAAGAGTTGGTGTATCATTTCTTGTGTGGAAATGAATCCGATCACAAAATTATTTCGGTGATTAGTCATTTTTCTTGTTGACAATCCACATTTTTTCTTGTATATTACTTGATTTCCTTCCTTGTTATGCGGTCATGTTCTTACTGCTGTCTTGAGACATTTGAAGTTTTACTCTGCTGGAAAACAAGACCTATGTTTTGGAAGCTATATTGACTTGTTTACTCGTGTTGTTTAACTCAGAAAACTAGCAAGAGGGTGCTATTTGTCCGGAGCTTGATCAGGGAAGTTGCTGGCTTTGCCCCATATGAAAAGAGGATCACTGAGCTTCTGAAAGTTGGAAAGGATAAGCGTGCATTGAAGGTGGCTAAGAGAAAGCTTGGAACTCACAAGAGAGCGAAGAGAAAGCGTGAGGAGATGGCTAATGTTCTCCGCAAGATGAGGTAAACCTTTGGCTTGACTTCATGTTTTTTTCCACGACGTTGTATGTCATGTGGGTGCTGATTTTCATCGCAATATCCAAATTTGATTTCTTTGCAATTGCCTGACAGAATTGGTGGAAAACGTTTTAGTATTAAACTGAGCGCCTTGATCGTTGAGTGCTTAGATGATGATTAGAGAACTAAAAGGAGCATCCATAGCATTGATTAGTCTAGTTGTCGTTGGAGGTGGTTTGAGTGTGGTCTTGTCCTCTGTGTCTATAATCACACTGAAGCTGTATGTTTCATTGTCGCTTGCTGATCCTAGTTTTCCGGTATTGTATTGCAGGTCTGCTGGTGGTGGTGAAAAGAAAAAGTGAAGAGTTTCATCTGCATATCTCTTGAATCATCTAGCTTGATTTCTAGACAGAACTCTGTCTTTTGATGAAGGATAGAAGGAGCTGTTTTGAGCTTTTTTTCCGCATTGTTGACCTGCTTATGATTTCGGAATACTTGTTGCTTTGTTTTCTATGACTTGTGCCGATGTGTTGTGGCCTCCTAATCCGAGTGTTGTGTTTCCTTATTTTGCAAACCTATTGCATTCCTTGTTTGCCAAATCCGTTGTTAAATTCCGTTTCCGCAGGGTGTCTCGTCTGTGGCTGATATATGGCTGGTAATGAGACGTGATGTGTTATGTATTTTCCATTGTTCGAGTGAACTTAGGTACCATTTGAAAATTTATCTGCTATCAGTCCCGAGCAGAAACTAGATGAATCTGTTCATTTCTCCATCCACATGATTTAAGCGACACCTAAAGGATTAGAACTGTCCAATGAACATCAGAACATGGTGAAGGTTCAAGAGTGGAGCTGTCAAGATTTGAATTACAAAGGAGATTTACTATACCGATCTTCGTGACCTTGAACAACCTGCATCCCTAGCTAAACAAGCTCAAATCTCCCAATATGTATGTTGAGCTGGAACTCTCGGTGATGCTAAATTCATCAGCAGCATTGGTTCTACGCCCCAAAATTACATCAGAAATACCAACAAATTCATGAAAATATCAGGAATTCATCTGTTTAACACGAAATTGACGAATATCTATGAATAGGCTGCACTTTATTGAATGTTGGGTACAGAAAACAGCCTGCTCCACATACACTTGGAAAATCACAGACCGTGATTTCTTACAGTTCCGTGTCAAGTAAACCTAAAGGTGCTTTTGATGCACAGGTGCTTTTGACGCTCACCTATCAGATTCATCACTCAGTAGTAAACACAACATTACAATAAGATACAAACATAACGAGGTCTGCAGCGAGACTTGTTATGTGGTCTTGAACTTCTGAGAGAGTTTCCCAACTCCTTCTCGGCAATCTTCAATAAACCGGTTTGCACCTTCCTTAACAGCAAGGCGAAAACCGGCTGTGTGGTGTTGTATTTCTTGCACCGAATCGCCAAGCTTTGAAACTGCTACCTCTTTGAGCTCAATGCCTCTTCTCCCAACCTCAGACATCCACTCTTTCACTATCGTGATGAACACGAGTACCCTTTCAATGATGTTGTTGATTACCTCTTTGGATCTCCATCTGACTTCAGCAGCCAATACCTTAAGCTTGTCCACTAAAGTTTCAGCCCTTTCGACAGTTCCACCGAGTTTATCCTCCCTTTCCATTTGCAGCCATGTAACTCCAGCAGAGGCCTCCTCGCGGAGGTCATCATCTACCACGACCCTAATGCCACGTCTCTCCCAGCGTTCTCTGGCTTCTTCCAGTGCCTTTGCATGCTCCCTCACTCTCTTCGCCTCCTCCTCAGCCCAGGCCCTGGAGTAAAAATATAGATGAAGCAGGTGTGAGAGCTGAAGCCTAATAAGCACCAAAATAAGTAAAAAACCTATATAGATTTGGAAAACACCATGAAATTATTATCTAGGCCAATGGGCTATGGCTTTATATTCTACTCGGCAGGACGGAAAGCTTATTCATATGGAAAAAGTTTAATTGCACAAGGTATTATATCTATGGTACACTCTTCCAAGAAACAGGAATATTAAATACCTTGCCATAGCTAGAGCTTTCCGCTCAACCTCCAGGTCGTGCTGTAGTTGAGAAATTGCCAGGTTTTCCTCTTCAGTCTCTTTCTGGAGCTTGTCAATCCTATCCTTCTCATACGATATCTCAATTTTTTTGCTCATTAGGCTCTCCAACTGTTCTTCCACTTCCCTCTTCATTCGAGAAAGCACTTCCATTTCTGAATCAATGGCAGCCCGCTCCTTCATTAGTGCAACATTATCTCTTTCTCTCTCACCCCTCAGCCTTTCAACTTCCCGTCTTGCCTCTTCGGTCATTTTCTCTAAAGCTTCAATCTTTTCACGCTCTACCAAAAGGTTCTTTTCGAAATTTGCATTGATATCCCTCTCAACCTCCGCAACCAGAGCACTATGGGCAGCAACTGCGTTCTCAGCAACAGACTCGGCTTCAATTCGAGCAAGCTCCTCACTTACCACATCAGCTGCTTCCCCAGTTGAAATGGCAATAGCAGCTTGAGCTTTTGTAACTGGTTTGTCCGGCTGAAAAAGCCTTGTGTACCCTACAGTTCATAACGCCTAGACAATTTCAACATGTCCAGATTCCCAGAAAAGTTAGCAAGCAGTTAGCTGAAGAATATTAATGTACCAAAAGCAAGAGCTATGATCCCATGCTCCCCAGCCGATATGTCAGCAACAAGGGCCGGCCATGCATCTGGATCTATCCTGTCAATGTCTATAAAACCAGAGAGCTGCCGCAAAATCTGCTCGTGAACATAAAATTTTGAATAGGTCTAAGCTATAAAGAGGGCTAAACTGAAACAAGTTTTTATATAAATAATAAGATGGAGACCTTTCTATCAGCTTCTGGGAGTTGTTTCTTCTCTAAAGCTATCTTCCATGTAACAAGATCTTGACGCGACAACGGGCTGCAGAGAAATAGATCATAAAGATTGAAGATAAAGAATCACCTTACGAGAGACTAGCTCCACTAAAGGTAAGGAAACAGATATTAACCTATCAGGAAAGAAGTATAAAGGAACCATGTCTTCTTCTGAAGAAAGCAGCAAATCACGTCTTGAGAGTTTGCTTGAAATAAGTCCTGCTTCAGCCAGGCCTTGCATACAAATAGATAATTCGTGATGCAATTATAAACCCCAAAAAGTCAAAAAGATGCATAAACCATGAAGGAGAGTAAGTCATCCCAAAAATGTCACCTTGAATGGATGCAAAATCAGGATCTTCAGGTGCAATATCATCAAATGCGAGTTCAGTGACATTTTCGATATACATTGCAGGATAAACTTTAGAAATTGAATTTCTGGAAGGCATTGAGAAAAATCATCATTAGAAACAAAGTAACACACAGATTGTATAAGAAGCTGCAGAGCCACTCTTGAGTACCTCGAAAGAGAGCCACTTGCGGAAAGCAACCATCGTGCATACTCGCGTCGGGTGCAAAGGTGACTAGGCTGAGCATCGGGTTCAATTACCTGGAAATATAATATAAACTGTATAAGTATTCATCGAAAGTTGAAGGGTCTCATTAGGTGAGAGGCAGCATACATCCCTAACAAGAACTAAAAAACGAAAAAATGATGTTGTCTTGTTAAAGCATCAAAAGATCTCAAGTCCATCGTACAAGCCACAGCCATATTCAAAGTTTTCGGAAGCTTGTATCGAACTAGTAAAGATGGCATCATGGCATTGTCTACAACCCTCTAAGGAAAGTGGAAGATAGCGAGACCGTAAAATACTCCTATGATATATACAAAAAACCCAGAAAATAAAAACATTCTATGATCAAAAACAATTTTGAGCTGAAATCCTTTCAACCAGGAAACATCAATAAATTTGTTTCTTCATCTTCGTAAAACCATAGTAGGGAGTTTGGACAAAGCTGGGTGTGAGACACTGACTATTATGCCTGGAATCGTAGATCCAAAGCATTTAGATCATGCAACTACTACCTTTAACACTTGTAATGCAGTAAGAGCCTGCCCATGAACTTGATCGACAGCTGCAGGAACCAAAACTTTTCCAGGATGCACCAGAAGAGATGCAGAAAGTGCAGAAGGTGCTGGTATCCCATAATATTTGTAAGAATCGGCAGCAGAATCCACATCTTTTTTATCGTTTTCACTCTTCTTAGGTGCAATAGATTGGTCTTCTTCAGATAAATCTTTGGAGCTATTAAGACCTTGCGGCGAACCATTTGTTTCATCTGAAACCTGGATTGTTTCTCTTATATCAAAATCTTCCTCATTGGATGATGTGTTGATAATTCCCTCGTCTCTATGCAACACAGCAGGCACATCTAGATTACTAGTACCTGAATGATTCACAGATCCAGGCTCAGCAGGAACCGAGGAAACAAAACTAGTGGATAATTCCTCTATTATAGGGGAAGTATCTGATTCCAACGATTTCTCCAGGCCAGTTGACTCAGATGTTTTTACAGCAGAACCAGGGGATGTCTTATTGTTTGGTTCTACGATGCTCAAATGTATTTCAGGAGTAGCACTATCAACGTTGTCAGAATTGGTAAACCCAGAAGCATAAGCAGAACCATCAGCAGCCTCCAGAATAGGCAACTGCTGTGAATGTGAACTTATCTCATAAGAATCTTGGCCATCAAATGTGGAATCATATGGCAAATCTTCCTGGACAGAAGTGGTGTGGTTACTCGACATGGACTCAGGATGTTCTATTGTCACAAATGTCAAGTCCATATCATGGTCAGACAGTGTACTCCTCGTAACACCATTGGAAAATTCAGACAACGTGGAAGGCTTTTCCTCAATACCTGACTTGCTTTCCAGATTATGATCATCCTGCAAATGTTTCTCATCTTGAACAATAAATTTCCCATCCTTTTCATCCTCTGCATCCAAATTAAATTCCTCGCTAGAACTCAATAACACAGCTTGCTGCTGTGACAACGGTTTCATCTCTTGCATTACTCCTGAAGAAACAAGTTTCACAAAATAGAGACATCAAGATCATGAACATTCACCTACTTCTGTGGCACCACATTCAACCAAGGATACACTAGGCAACCCTAGAGTAATAATAGCACCTGCGTAAAGTAGAGAGCACTGCTCGACGATTGTTCAATAAATCAATTCCTAAGCTGACATCAAAACGAATAGTATCTGTTGTTAGCAACCGAGCAAAAATAATAGGTACTCACTTTGAGTGCCACGTCTCCTGATAGCCAATGCTGCAAAGGTAAGGCCAGTTATGAGGAAAACTCCGGCAAGTGCTGCTCCCATAATCCCTGGAAACAAACTACTCCAAAATTGTTATTAGTTATCTAACTACAATAAAACCACATATCTTAGACTATCAATCATCAGCACCATTTATACAAAGGAAAGTCATAACCAAAGATAAAAGTCAAACATTCGCTCACAACCTCGCCCTGCAGGAAAAGCTCATTGCCCTACTTTCGTATCTGCTATCATAATTCATAGGCCTATGTCATTCCTTGAACTATCCCCATAAAAAATGTTAGCGATCCTTACAAAAGCTTCTAGGACTCGGATTTCAATTTCAGCAGAAAGATGATAACAAGAGGGTCCTACACCATCCTCCTAGGCCTTCATAGCACGAGCTTAAGCATCGAGTAGTCGTCGAATTAGGTGATCACTACACCTAATATTTTAGCTTTGAAATGCTTAGGGCACCCATGGCCTTGAATCAGATCATCTGCTAATCAACCTACCCGGCCAGTGCATCACACTCCAAACAGAAGTCCAAGAATCACCTTCCGACATAATCAAAAAAACCCGAACCCACATTTCCGATTCTAATTTCTACCATTACACATCACTAATAGAATTTCGATCCTTACCATGCAACTATACACTTCCAAAGTAGCAAATTCAATAACATAACAAGCACACAACCACCAAAAACACTTATTCCACACAAAAAAAACAAAAAACAAAAAAAAACCAACATTTCCCCACTCACCTCCGATTCCAGACTTCTGCGGCTCCTCATCGCTCACCAACTCCCCACCATCACCAGCAGCCCAGTCAGACAACTCAGTACTCGAAGCAACCAAACGCGACCAACACTGATCACTACCACCACCAAGACGAATCCTTTGTGCTCCATTGAATCCACAACATCTGATCAGACTACTCCATCGACGATCGGACCTCAGCAAACGGGACCTTACAAGCAATTGAGGTTGAGATTTGCGTGATTCGAAGGAGAATCGGAGCTGGTAACAGCTCGGAGATGATGGGATTGTTGCCAAGGAAGTCATTGGGGTTAATCGAATTAGGGTTTCGATGGATTGGGATTTGGGGATTTGATGGGGTTGGTTTGGTTTTGTGTAGTTGTCGGTTTCAGGTGCATTTACGTTTGGTTACTGTAGAGCAGCTACGGTTCACGGACAGTCCATTGTAAATGGAGTATATTTGTTGGTATTTTTACTTTCATTTTTTTTTTTTTGAAATGTTGTTGGTATCGGTCTTGATACTTCTGTACCTGCATTGTTATATTTTACTCCCATCTTGATTGTTATGACAATATATGTATGTAGGAGACAATGACACATACTATGGAATAGTAAGTACTTAATTGATGTTCACAAAATCTTATAGGAAACATCATTGTAAGATAACCATCCGTTGTTTCAATGAGTTTTTTTTAAGAAAATCGATCGCATCCAATAACCCATAAATCGAAAAAATCATTAAAATCAACATCATGAAACGATCAACGGACAGGCTCACCTCAATGACAACACAATCACCCAACGAGTTTTGAAAATCTCGAACCTTCATTGGGAAGTCCAAGACCCAATTCGCTCACAACCGACGTGGCATAATAATAACAGGGAATAGAACAAAAATTATTTTTGGTATAAGTTTCAACATTTAGGGGCAACTTGAACATATAAAGTCGGCAAGTGATCTTTACCCATTTTTAGGAGAAAAAAGACACAAGATAATCAGCAAATAACACGGCTGAAACTGGAAGTTTGGATGACTAAAATCAGACTTCTATTCATCGCCTAGCATAATGCTCGAACAACTTCATTTTTTCCAAGTCTTCCCGCTCCCTCACTAGGAGTACCATGTCATTAAACAATGAAAGCAACCAAATTACATTATCAGTGAGGAAATGAACTTTACGATACCAACTATTGTAAGTGTTTCAGGGCAGGAAACATGGAAGCCGGAGTTGCTGCCTTTACAATTTTTCCGCTCTGAATTCCAAACTGGTGCTGTGGTGCAACAACTAAGAGATGTTAACGGGATACTATACTTCTATGGAATGAGATTTATCGGCCAAGCCCAGCGAGGGACCTTCCCACAACTCTGTCAGCTCGCTTTTCATCCAAGCGATCACGAGTATGGGTCCAAGCGTTGAGGGTACCTGTATTGAGCAAAAGCAGCAAATTTTTGTTACTCTAGACTTCTCCACGCAAACATAAAAATTTCTACACGGGATGGCCACTTTGGTCGTAGCCCAGAGGTGTCCTAATTGGTTCGTAACATTTAACTGTCAATGGCAATTACTCATGGTTCAAGCAATCACTAGATGTAAACCTCCTATCCATCGGCACTAGATGTAAACCTCCAAAATCGAGAGCCCATCAGCATGACAGCATCCATCTGAGGATAGAAAGCAAGTTCCCACATCAAAGTAAATGACCTCGTGGTTAAATTGAACTAAATATATTCACAAGATTCATGGCTGTACTCCTAGATATGATTCATGAATGTTGATATACTAAGAGAAACTAGGCAAAAACTTCAAATATTTGTCATCAAAAGAAAGCCTCATGGATGTTTTTGATGACCTACCAGGTAAAGCAGTGCAGGCTGTGCAGACTGAGTCAATATTCCGGCAGATAAGGCACATATCAGTCCAATGGCATAGCCAGCAACGGCATACCAAATGTATTTGTGGCCCGTGGAGGATGTAACATCAAAAGGACTGATCAAATCCCTGCTCTTTCTATGATCAAAGTAGAGAACTAATGCAAGTAGCATGGCTGGGATAGCCTTCAAAACCATCACATAGAAATCAAAATATTACACAAGGAGAATTTATGTAAGAAGGGAAACGGAATAAACAAATAAACATAAAACTTCTGCAAACTATTTGCCAATCTTCTAATCATCAGAATGCTCTATAGTATAGACTACCAATATTGAGCAAAGCCAACAGCTAAGAGCATGAATTAGCTATCTAGTGAATAACAAAAAACACAAATTCTATCCCTAAACAACATTCATTTTCAACACTCAGTGATAAATAGTAGAGACATTCGACATGAATGGGCAACAAATTTTTCAAATCAACCAATAACAAAGCTCCCAACAAGAGAGTGGCCACCATAATGTTACTTGACAAAAAATAAGAGAGCAAACTAAAATAATTGCTTCACTTGCTCAAGGACGTAAAATAAAGTGAATCTTACCATGTCTCCCAATCCAAGCATCACAAATTCCACGGAACTTCCTCCAGGAAGATCTCCACCCAACAAGTTCCTAGGGAACACAATCTTCACTGGCAACTCCAACTTTTTTGTAATCATTTGAACACCAGGAAGGCTCAAGGTATTAGCCACAGTATGAACTGGATTAGT
>JAOVYX010020067.1:0-17543 GCA_035668315.1 Drosera spatulata
CCGTCGCATAAAATGCTTCTATTTTTAATTATTTAATTGTATTAAAAAATTATTGGAATGACTATCTGCGACGGATTCCATCGCAGGATAAATTAATTTTAAAAAATTATACTTTACGACGAAAAAAGTCAATCCGTTGCAATGAATTTAAAATTGCGACGAATTCGTCGCAAATTATTGGTTTTGCAACGTCATTTGTGGCGACGGATTATGCCGTCACAAATTCCGTTGCAATTTATCTTTGCTACGGAATTTTTCCTTTTTGCGACGGATTAATTCCGTCATAAACTGATACAGTTTTTTGTAGTGTTAGTGCTGTTAGCAAAGAACTTAAAAGTCCAAAAAGACAAACTTTTAAGTTTAAGTCTCAACTGCAGAACTTCCGCAAGCTGGAGCAGACTCAGTGGTGTAGACTAGCCTATACCATCTGGAAATTTTTGAGATAACCTATTCACCCCCCTCCCCCCTCTAGGTTATTTCTGGGACTTTCAATTGGTATCAGAGCCTATCTTTCCAGACTTAATCGTTATTGGAAAGAAAATGTCATATTTTTATATTAGTCTGTAAAGAAGTTATTAACAGTTTATTTTTGTGAAGTTTCAATCATGACTCCTCCAAAGCTACCAAAGTGTCCGAATAGGGGAGAGCCATCTTCCTGCTCCTTCAACAAATTCAACCATTGGAAGCTTAGAATGCTATCTCATCTGGATTATATTGACGAAAGAATGTATGACATTATCACAGATGGACTTCATGTTCCAAAAATGCCAGATCCAATTGATGGCACTAGAGAAGTTGACAAACCTAAATCTCTGTGGACTAGAGATGACTGGGATGTGGTGTTGGTGGACAAAAACGCCAAGAATCAGATATACAAGACTCTGGACGACGATATGTTCGAGATCATGGTCCATACCACCACAGCGAAGGAAGCATGGGAAGCACTACTGCTGACCAATGAGGGCAAAAACGAAATTCGCGAAAATAAGAAGGATGTCCTCGTGTAGTAATACGACTGGGTCTTGATGAGAACCTTACAAGTTTCTATGAAAGGTTTAATGTTCTCATCAATAATCTCAAAACTTTAGGAAAAACCTTCGATAACAAAGAGGTGAACCTTAAGTTCATGAAATCTCTCGGGGAGGCCTGGGAGACGAAGACAACCGCCATTAGAGAGTCAAAAGACCTTGTCAAAATGTCATTGGCACAACTCTATGGCGTTCTGCACACCTACAATCTAGGGGTGGAACAGAAGAAGCAGATAGATGAAGTCAGGAAAAAGACACTGGCCTTCAAAACTCAGGAGAGAATCCTGAAGACTATGGCAAACGAGACACAAAAAGATTTATTTTACCAATCAAGTATCAAATTAATGTTTTAGGTGATTAAAAAAAGAATGGGTTGATAATTATTTGTTTTTAAAGAAAAAACAAATTGTAATTGAAAATTTATGGAGTTATGGAGCCATACACAAACCGAATCGAGTCAAATTTTTTCGAGTTCGATCTTGAACACTTGCTATTTATCTCGAGTCGAACATCAATCGAACTTGAACACCATTAAAAAAACTTTGGAATCAAACTGAGTTTGAGTATTGTTCATCGAGTTTCGAATTACTCTACGAACAGTTTGTTGGGTTTCGAATCAAGTCACACTCGAGTCGAATCGAGTCGAATCCAACCAATGTTATCGCACTACTCAATAAAACCATATACTCATCATCATATGATTCACATTCAAGCATCTATTTCAATAGTTCAAATAACTCACATTTAAACATCATGAAAAAGAGCTCATAACAGATGGGTGATTGTCAAGTTGAAGTAGCAAATGCACTAATATGTCGATACCGATCATAGTCCAGTATCAACCAAAATAACTTCATTACATCACAACCTAATAAGTAAGAAATCAAGTCTTTCTACAATAATATATGAAAAAGAGTTGTTCGATCAAAATGCAGCAATATCATGAACTTAAGAAGCAAAAAATCAAAAACAACAACAAGGCTCATCAATGGATGGAAATAAAATGAAAATAAGTCTAGTTTTTGTCGAACAATTCGATCAAACTCTATTTCGAACGAACCGGATCGTGATTGTGAACACTCAAGTTGATCTCCAATTGAGCCCATCGAGTATCTCGAACCCAAAATCCGAGCCGAGATCGACTCGACTATCGGGTTCGCGAACTTGAGTAGTTCGCGAACTATTCGGTTTGGATACAGGCCTAGTTATGGATGAACTTATGATAAATAAGTTTTAAAAATTGATAATTTTCACTTTTTTATATATAATTTTAATTTAATTTTTAAAAAAAAATATCTTGACAATCAGTTAAATGGGTCCGCACGAACCGTTACTTCCTCTTCTCTCTCCTCTTATTCTTCAATTCACTCTCTTATCGAAATCCGATCCAGAATCCCCAAATTTTCCCCCTTTCCTGACAAACCCTAACCTAGCTTCCCTTTCTCAAATCCCACATTCAAATTCCCGATCCAACTATCCAATCCATCGCACCATCACAATCATCGATCACAATGATCGGTGCCCAGATCGTCGTTTTCTCATGAACAGGGTGTTTCGGTGTCGAAATCGGCGCATATTTATATTTGGGAATCGATGACGACGATGTCGAATTACGGGGATTTCAATCAGAAAGTCGATTACGTGTTCAAGGTGGTCTTGATCGGGGACTCCGCGGTGGGGAAGACGCAGCTGCTGGCTCGGTTCACGAGGAATGAGTTCAGTGTTGATTCGAAGGCGACGATCGGGGTCGAGTTTCAGACGAAGACGTTGATCGTTGATCAGAAGACTGTTAAGGCTCAGATTTGGGACACCGCCGGGCAGGAGAGGTGAGGGATTCGGTATTTTTGATCAGTTATGATTCTGTGATGATGATGATGATATGTGCTTGAGTGATTTGTGATCCTATTATGAAAGAATAGAATTGGGGGAGGAATTATGGTGTTAGTATATGATGATTCGAGTGTTGCTTATGTTGTGATTGTCGTGTGATGATATTTCATGATGAATGTTGTGATACTGATAATGTTTTGTGTTTTTGAAACCATAACCATGTGCTTTACGTATTGCTAAGGAAGTGACATAGTTGTGAGACCACGAGAAAGAATGTTACGAACTCAAGACTTTGCTTTTGTATTGGCTTGCTGTGCCATTTCCTGGGTTGTCTTTCGATGGAAGATCCTAAGATGAATGTTGTTCTTAGAAGAGGAGAAGTTAATTACTGAGTACTATATTTTGTGACTTTGAGGTGCAATTGCAAATGTTAAGGAGCAACTTTGATCTTTAAGTAGTTTCGACTTTCTCTCTTTGGAATTTTCTGATTTTTATCCATGCAACTGGTTGGAGGAGAAAACGATATCATTTTGATCAAGAGTTAGGGGAACCCGAATATCGGAATATGACCACCTTGGCAACTTAAGAATATGACCCTTGTAAACTTCTGATCAGGGTATCTTTGGGGAACACAGCCGCTTTCCTAACATGTTTTTTTTGTCCAATCTGTAGGAAGCTATTATTAATTGATACGAAATTTTGATGACCAAGATGTATAAGAATCCATCATTACCTTAGCTAACAGTTAGTTTTTGAGCTTAAGACTTCGACAAGAGTTTTGAACGTCATGATTCTTTCATAGGGAGGTGGTACCTTGTACGCTTTGCTCTTATTGATCAATATGTTCTCATCTGGGTGTGATTTGTGCATAATTGTCTTCACTGTTTACTATTTTCTCGAATTAACAGGTCGTTTCTTGAAATACCATTACCTATTGGTAGTATTTTCTTTCATGTAGATAACATTGCCTCTTCCTGCTCCTTGTCCTCTCCGAATCCTCTGCTAATTGTTGCCATTTTCATTGAGATTGATTGATTTCCAGCCTTGTGCATCTGACTATCTACACCATTTTCGGTATATATCTTTTTGTCAACATTTGGGGGTTGAAATGCGTATGGGTGTTGGGATTGAAAGGAAAGTTAGATTGGCTGCTCTTGTCACCTCGTTCTGTCCGACGCTTTTCTTTCTGGTTAGTGAGAACTTCCTCTACTTCTAGGAAGTAAAAATTAAAATGAAGACGATGCTATAATGGAAGCTCGAAGTATTCATACTGCCTTCAGAAAAATCATAGGCTGTACGGCTGTGAAGGATATGAAAATCAAAATTTCAACTGCCTATTGGTCAGAGTACATACATAATTACATCTAAATCAATGAGATAATCACAGGCATCGCGATCAAGTCCCTTGATCTTGCTTTTGTTTGCAACAATCTCCTCCACTCTTATATTTTGACTTACCAACTATGAAGCACCGACACTTCAAAAGAGCCTTCGTGTCCATGTCGGACACTTCCCCGACACCGAAGGAGCCTTCTTGTCCATGTCGGACACTTCCCCGATGCCGACATTCCTTCGACATATGTCGACTCATCCTCGACACGTGTCGGAATTATTCTTTATTTTTGAATTATTTTTTTATTTTTCCGACATGTGTCAGACACGTTCAAGCATGTTCCCAACACTTCTTCGACTCACGCTATCACGAGTTGACAGTTTTGTTATTTAAAAGAAATATGAAAATTAGTTATGAGAGACAAATAACTCATTAGAGGAATAAAATAATGATATAATAAAATTAGGTATATAGATTGCTGTGTACACGTTATCTAAGATGCATCTCTCTCCTCATCTTTGTCTCTCTCATTTCCCTCATCCTCTTTTTTGCTTGTGATATCACATCATGGTTCATGTCTATTCAATTTTTGTATGTAGCTTGAATTTAAGGTTATCTTATTTTTTTTTCAACATTGGAGCAATGAACCCTTAAATTAAGGATTAGTGATATTCTTATGGTACAAAGGTCATAATGACAAATTAGGCCTATCACATGACCATTTTAATTTAAGTGTAACATATATCATATATTCTTACTAATTACTGAAAATAGACTAACATATTATATAATCATATATCTAAACACGATTATTATACACTTAAATGATAAAAACTCAACGTGTCCCAACCGTGTCGAAAGTTGCAATTTTTAGGAATTGACGGCGTCGTGTTCTGTCGTATCATGTCTCGTGTCTCGTGTCTCGTGTCACGTGTCACGTGTCAGAGTCGGTGCTGCATAGCTTACTAATCATTCTTCTTCTTCTACGGATTGCTGAGTGTGTTATGTCACATGAATTTGATGTGTTATAGGAGTGCAAAATGTTGCCTGCTTACTTTTTTGCTGATTAAAGTTGCATGTATTTGCAACTAGTTTCTCTGTTTGTTGTTTGATGCAACAAACTTGTGTTCATGCAGGTACCGAGCAGTGACGAGTGCATACTATAGAGGGGCTGTAGGGGCTATGCTAGTGTACGATATGACCAAGCGCCAATCATTCGATCACATGGCAAGATGGCTTGAAGAGTTGAGGGGACACGCTGATCAGAACATTGTAATCATCCTGATTGGTAACAAGTGCGATTTGGCTTCCCTTCGAGCAGTGCCTGTTGAAGATGCTAAGGAGTTTGCTGAAAGGGAGAACCTTTTCTTCATGGAAACATCGGCTTTAGATACCACCAATGTCGAGGGCGCCTTCTTGACCGTTCTATCTGAGATTTACCGGATAGTCTGCAAGAAACCTCTTTCTACAAATGGTGATCAAGATGGTGGCACTGCAGGTCTTCTCCATGGTACACAGATCATTGTTCCAGATTCAAGTAACAAAGGAAGAGGAGGCTGTTGCATGTCCTCGTAATTTTGCAGTTTATGCTGTAGGAAGTAAATCGGCTGGTAGTATTTTCTCCCCTTGCTCTGCAGGACCTCTCATTGGCATGGCGAAGAGTAGGGAGTGACAGAAGACGTGTGTTTGACATGAGAGTGATTCAATAGCGGCGTGCCTGGAAGCCTGACCTCATGCTGGATTCTACAATAAACACCCAGTAGCATACAGGAAAAAAAAATTGATATTTCCAATCGGGAGTTGTTGCCACACAAGTCATCGCCTCGCGACATATTGGAGCGCTCCATCTTTCAAAATTTTCCTGGCGCAGAACGATTAAATGATTTGTATCAAAGGTGATGAAGTGGATGAGTTCTCGCGTATTTGTTGAGAGCTTAAACCTGTTTGAATGTCTTTTCTTCAATAGTTGTAATGAAATGTGTGCCTGTTATTGCTTTGTGCTTCTGGATTATAGAAAGTGTTTTGGCTTATGAAGTTCCTGAATTTATTTCATCCATGTTTTCGCCAATCGCTAGGAACTTACAGTAGATATGTGGAAACATCGTATGGTTATATTTTTCCTTCTATGGGACAAATGTAAATCTTCGTAAAATAGACTATGGGAGAACAGTCCTATCATGCAAGGGTGTAAAACAAGCCGAGCTTAGGGTTATTCAGGTTTGCCTATTTGTTCGTTTTCTTTGCTAAACCCTATTTGAGCTATGCTCGAGCTTGGTTCATAAATAATTTCGCTCATGAAGAAGCAAGATTAGCTCAACTTGTTTACATTATTTGTTGATGTAAACTGTATATTTTTTTTCCTTCTTTTAATAGTTTGAGCTGAGTCAATCAAAACTTTGCTCATTCATCAGTTTGTCTAAACAAACTAAAAATTTGGCTCGAGTTTTAATCATTTCATAAAATCAAGCTAACTTTTAATAAGCTGAGCTCGAGTCAAACCTCGAGCTTAGCCAACTTTCTTACCACCATAATAATATATGATGAGATAGATGTGTATCAATTCTTTAATCCAGTGATTCATTTTAAACTTTAAAAATCATCTGTTTTAGATTAAAATCATGAATTTTTCCTCAATAATACTTGAAAAAAATCCAATTTTTTCGATTTAGTTTCAACACCTATCTCAGTCACATAACGTCAAAATTGAACGCACCATAGTATGATTTCAACATATTTAATCTTAATCTTAGACGTATCATATGATAAAATCTTTCATCTCGTTGATTATTATCTTTAAAAATAAATTGCATAATCCTATAAAAAAAAATTGAGAATTAATCTATGACCAAGACTTGGAAAAAGAATAGAGTAGAAAACTGACCAATTTAAAGCATTCACATCAAATATTTTATTTTAGAGAATCTATAAAAATGAAAAAGTAGAATATATGAGGGAGAAAAATAATGATAAGATGTTGAAAAAATTTTGTTAGAATGTATCCAGAAAAACTAAAAATTATAAAAATAAGAAATAATGAATAATACATCTTTAAATATAGAGCATTACTGTGACATACGGTATTATTTATAGATAAAATGGGATGTAATGAGATATAATGAAGGAAAAGGGGATTTTTTTTTGCTAATAACATACAAATTGTGTGTTGATAGGACATATCCAAAGGTAGAGATTGTTTTAAAATTGTATTTGTTTTTTAAATTCTATAATCATTGAATCTCCATTATCCATTTATTCCTAACAACACATAACATTAGCATCATATTCCCCAAGCCCTATAATAAATAGTGTTCCTTTCGTTCCATAAAAAATACAACGTTGTATCATCATTGTATTATCTAACACGTATTTTGAAGAGTTTCGTTATTCGTTTTAACGATATAAGTAAATTACGTCACTGATTCATAGTTGAGAATATGACTTAAACTATCATTGATATTTCAAAATAATTTGCATAAACTGATGTTTGATCGTCCCGTAAACGATTCGTACAACAACAAATCAAGTCTTTATCCCATCAAGTGGGGTCGGCTACATGAATACGACACCTTCATTCCAATATATCATGTACATCATCTTCTGTAAGATTATGATAGGTCATATCATACTTCAAGATTTCTCTCATGATCTTTTTAGGCCATTCCTCGTCCTCTCTTGACATGTGCTAAATCCCAAAATTCATATCTCCTAATAGAAGCTGTGACTGGGCTGCGTTTCACATGACCATACCATTTTAGTCGTGACTCCCTCATCTTATCTTCCAATGGAACCACACCCACTTTGTGTCTGATAACTTCATTTCGTATCCTATCTATTTTTGTATGTCCACACATCCACCTTAATATTATTATCTCATTTACACTCATCTTCTGTACATGCTGCCACTTAATTGCCTAACATTCTGACTCATATAACATCGTTGGTCGAATAACTGTCTTGTAAAGTTTTCCTTTTAACTTGGTAGGTATTTTAGGATCACATAACACCCTTGAAGCGCCCTTCCATTTCAGCCAACCTGTTTTAATCCTATGATCAATATCTGCATCAATTCCTCCATTCTTATGTAGCATCGAATCTAAATATTTGAAAGAATCCGTTTTAGGGAGAGACTATATTCCCAACAATACATTCTTACTATTTGTTTGACTACTCTCATTAAAGATACATTCCATATATTCTGTCTTGGTTCTACTGATCCTTAACCCCTTACTTTTCAACGTCTCCCTCCAAGACTCAAGTTTTTCATTCAACCCTTCTTTCGTATCGTCCACCAGAGCAATATCATTAGCGAAAAGTAAACACCATGGTACTTCATCTTGTATATATGCTTAGTGAGATCATCCATTACTAAGGCGAAAAGGTATGGGCTTAAAGCTGATCCTTGGTATAAACCCACTTTAATAGGAAAAGTAGTCGTTTTACCAACATGGGTTCGCACACATGTAGCAGCTTCTTCATACATGTCTTTCACAATCTCGATATATCTACTCATCATTCCCTTCTTTTTTAAAGTTTTCCAAATCGCTTCTCTTGGAATAGAATCATACGCCTTTTCTAGGTCGACAAAAACCATATGTAAATTCTTCTTCTCTATCCTAAAACATTCCATTATACATCGCAAAAAGTAAATAGCTTCCATGATTGATTTATCAGGCATGAAACCAAACTGGTTCTCAGTCATCCGTGTAGTTTTTCTTAACCTTTTTTCTATCACTTTCTCCCATAACTTCATACTGTGATTCATAAGTTTGATTCCTCTGTAATTGGAACGATTTTGAACATCTCCTTTGTTTTTGTATATGGGAATCAAAATACTCCTTCTTCACTCATCAGGCATCTTCTTATCTATCAAAATTCTATTAAAGAGTTTTATCAATCAATTAACCCCTTCTATCCCAAAGCATTTCCAAACTTCGATCGGTATTTCATCTGGACCCATAGACTTTCTTGAGCTCATCTGCTTTAAAACCTTCTTAACTTTCTCTGTCTTAATACAGCGAAAGTAAGATCGGGTCATCATCACATCTACATTCCCATTTGTTTCATTCAGAGGCACTTTCCTTGTGCAATTAAAGAGTTTGTCAAAATGCTTTCTCAATTTTTCCTTAATGTCCTCATCAGCCGTAAGGATATGCTCGACATTGTCCTTAACACACTTTACCTGACCTAAATCCTTAGTTTTTCTTTCTCTTGATCTAACTAACTTAAAAACTTCTTTTTTCTTTTTTTTGTGTTCAGTCTTTCATACAATTTCTCATACGATTTATTCTTCGCATCGCTCATAACATATTTACCTTTTTTTTGGCGCATCTATATTTTATCTTATTTTGAATCTCTTTACTCCACCACCATCCCTCTTTATCCAACGGTGGTTGGCTCTTATATTGTCCTAATGTCTCTTTTGCTACACGTTAGATGCAATCAACCATCGTATCCTACATCTCACATGCATTCCCATCAAACTTTTATTCTCTAAAAAACTATTCGTAACATGAATAATTTTATTATATATATATATATATAAGTTGTGTTTTCACGGGACGAACGGAGTAAAAAATTGAATTTTTTTTTAGTGAATCTGATATGAATATGCTTACCCCATCATTGTTAAAGATTTCAAAAGATGATCCTGAAATTTACCTTTTTCTCCTCGTTCCATGTGCGGCTTCACACCAGATGACAACATTGTTCTAAGGGCAAAATAGTAAAATCATAACATTTCGAAACTATTCAGAATCCCGCCCATGTCAAAAATTCAAAAAATTCACCCAAACAGAAAATCTTTTCACCAAGGCTTCAAACTTCCCAATTCGAATTCCGCCATTTTTCTAGCAATTCAATCGAAAGAATTAATAAAAAATTCAAAAAATGATAAATATTCGATCGTTTGCACTTTCAATCTTCGCCATTTTCCTCAATCCCTCCCTCACCTGTTGCCCAAAGCTGTCCTCTTCACTCAAAACCCTAATTTTTCACCTAATCTCACCTCCATCAATCAAGAAACCACCGAAACCCTAGTCGAATTTCAGATTCTGAGGAGTTAGAGGATCTTTTTATGCTCTATTTTCATCTGGGTCGCTGAATTTTCATCTGGGTATGTGTTGTTCTCCTCAATTTGTTTTAAAAATGGATGTCACGAGCTTTGTTGTGTGTTTCTTGTATGGGGTTACTCGGTTTCTTTGAATTTGTTGAAACTTGGTCTTGATTTGTGCTTAGTTATGTGATTTTGTTGCTGTTTGTTCTGGTGCTCACCTGGGTAGTTACTTTTTCCCAAATTTGTTAAGAAAATGTAGTTCTCGAACTATAGTGTCTTTTGGGTATGGATTTATGATTATTGATTCTGGGAACCTTTAATTTTGTCCAAGACGGTGCTGCATTCATCTGGGAATGTTCCATTTTCTCCAATTTTGATCAAAAGATGGAGTTGTTGAACTCTCGTGCGTTCTGCATATGGGTTTTGCATTTTGGTTCTGGGTTTATTCATTTTTTCCCAAAATGGGGTTGGTTTGTAATTGATGATGTGGTTTTTGATGTGTTTAGGTGACAGTGAAGCCATGCCAGAGTCAAGAGACAGGTTGCCAAGGCCCATCGATATCTCATCGATGCTGCCCAATGCGGCAAGAAGAGTTCATTTGATGGTTGATGAACCGGGGCTTAGTTTGGGGCTATTTGGAACTACTGTCCAGGCAGCACAACTGAGTCCAAGGGCACCACGAGGGACTCCAATCGCAAGAGGAAATGGGTCTCCTGCAGCAGGTCGAGGTTCAAGGAGGTCTCCTCTTGTGAGGGGAGGTGGGGGGCGGAGGACAGTGATTCGTGGTGGCAGAGGACGTGGTCGAGCCAGGACAGTGTTACCTTTATGGTATCCGAGGAGGCCGCTAGGAGATATCACCCCCATTGTCAGGGTATATTTTCTGTTTTAGCTCTTATTGGACTTCCAAAGGTACTTCGAAATTGATCTCAATGCTGGTTATGTGATGAAGATTGATTTGAGTGTAAATTTTATTTGTGTTGGTTTATGATGATTGGTACTTTGAGGTTGATCTCGAGCAAGGAAAAATAAAAATCGAGTGATTGATAGATGATTCTTGGTCGGTTGTTCAGTTGTGATATATCAAGAGGAAGTGTGGGTTATGTGATGAGAGACTGAGATCAAATGCTATTGGAATCGACCGCCTGTTTAACTAATCCGAAGTCTTGGAATGATCTCCAACACGGACTCTCAGAGGTTTTTTGAGCAATATATGATGGGTTGTCAGTTTCTTGTGAATTGTTGCTAACATCTTAAGTTATTGTTTGAGTGAATATTGTGATGAGTTATGATTTGTTCCATGGGAGCATATGGCCGGATCCGATACTGAGTATCGATGCCTGCTTTTTTACGATTCATTGTGTTTCCATGTGGCCGGACTGGATGCTGCTTTTTAATTCTTCTGCTTTTTTATTATAGGTTTGGGCTAAATTTCTTACTGGTGATGTCTATGCAAATTGTTAGTCATGCTCAGGTTTGATGTGTTAAAGCATTATATTACATTGATTGATTGAGTTCAGCCCAGAAAATTTGCTTTCTCATGAAAAGTTTCATTGTCATATATACCTTGATTCCAATGCACCTATATCCCAGCATTTATGGAATAGAATCTACTGCATTTGTGTGTAGTTATGCTAAGGGAAGTAGGGAACCTAATATATGAGGGCTGTTATTTTGCAGGCGATAGAAAGTAGAAGAGCTCGGAGTAATTCTGAAGCGACAGTCGTTCCGGATCAACACACAGCTCCAGAGCAACATGATATCAATCTGATCACGCCGCAGCCTGCCAGAACCAAAGTGGATCCGGAGCCCTCTTCTATGAGCCCAATCTGGAGGATCTTGGCTAAGATCGAAGGCGAGAATGGGAAACTGGATGGCCCTACTCCTCAGAAGAAGCTTCTGAATTCGATTGACAAGGTGACAGACGTGTGGTTTGAGGAGCAAAGAAGGATGGAGAGTACGCCAGCTGACAAGAGGGTAGAGCGAGCGAAGAAACTCAAGACGCTTATGTCCATGAGGTGACGGCAGCAGTGCAGCAGATAGGTGGGCGGCTCATCCACTGATGAGGGGGACGTTGATGGGTTGATGGGGTTCCGAGGTTGATGGGATTCGAGGCCGGCCATAGAGATCAACTCTGTTGATCTTATATCGTATTATTTTCGCAGCTGTTCTTAGCTGCTGTAGTACATTACATTCTTAGCTAGCTGCAGTGACCTTGACTCGATTTTGATGCATTCTTGTGCATGTTTGATTCAGATCGTTGCACTGTGATCCCCGTGTAATTGTGTCGGAACTTGGATGCTGACTAAGTGTATAAAGATTCGGCGAGGTTTTAGTTGTTGACTTGTAATAATACAATTCGAAGATTTGCAAAGAAATTGTGAATTTGTGATTGGTATGAACTTGAAGGTGTTGTGTATTCAGAAGTACTACCTTATGCTGTGAATGGGATTGGCATATGGTTTTTTGTTTTTTCAACCAGTTGTAGAGCAGCTTATCAATATGATATGATTGTCTTTAATGTCAAAACAAATTGATAATGCTAGTTAATGATTTGGTTTAAATCATTCATATGTTTAATAATAATGATCCTTTTAATAATCATGTATAAACCAAATAAAGAATTGATATATTTAAACCAACAGAATATTGACATGTATAAACCAATTGAAAGTTGAAACGTGGAATTAAAAACTCTTAAATCTTAATAAACACATTGTCAAATAACTTAATAGGGAATTGACATGTGTATACCTATTAACCAATAAGAAAGAGGCATGTGAAGGACTAATAAAAAAATTGCTTACATTTTTATTATATATTTATAATTATTTCAAGTTTAGGGTTACTATATGAGGGGGAATCCTTTTGGAAAATGCTTAAGAGAAGGTTTATCAAGTAAAATTTTCATGTCTTACGCTTTACGGCTACTGGAAACAAGGATTTCAATCTCGTTTTCGTGGGTGTTCATTCATCGAAATGCACCTTTTGATAACAAGTGTGTGAGTAGATTTTTCGACATGCCTTCATGGCTGATATAATTACGGGAATATGAAAGAACTATTGTCGAAGCCTTGGAGGTTCATTCAAAACCGCATTAAAATTCATTGGTGATGAAAAATATCATCCCACATGTTAATTTTTTTACGGGTTAAGAATTTTTTTAGAGATATAAATATACTTATTGAATAAAATAATCTATACATTATAAAAATCATTGAAAACCGATTTATCATTTTAAAGTTAAGATACAATTAAATTTGTTAAATCAAATGATAATAAATATTTTGGTAACAAAATTAAGTCACAAAATCAAACATACCTCAATGGTTTTCAATGAAATTTATATTGAAGAGATCAATGGTTTGGGAGAAATCAGCCGATCGAAAACCGCCGATCAAGTTTTAATTAATTTCAACTCTACGGTGATGGTATTTTGTTATTATCAAATATCACCAAAACCTATTGTGACGGTTTTTCTACATTTGCCGATGGCTTTCAACTATCACGCATGAAGATTTTTCTAGTTGTGGTTGAGACTTTGTTTTATCCCGGAGGACGATTTGTCTAACCCTTAACAAATTCATTATGAATGGGGTCAAATAACATTTTAGGGAAAGTGTTACACGAACACGACTCAAAGTCTATAATAATCACTTTCTTTAATCCTTCTTATTTCCCAATATAAATGAAATATGGGAAAAAAAAATATGATGTTAACATTATGTGTTATTAAGGATTAATGAAAGATGAAAAATTAAATGATTAGAAAATCTTAAAAATAAAAATATTTTTAAAAAAACTCTACTGTTGGATATGTTCAAGCAACACGCAGCTTGCATATTGTTAGCAACAAACTCTCTTTTATCCATCATAGTATTCTAATATATATATATATATATTAGGATACTAACGTGTGCACTGGACGGGATAAAAAATCATAATATGAAGATATAGTATTAATCCAATTAAAAAGGATTGTATATATGCTCTACAAGTCCCAATGGGCATATATATATATATATGTGCGCTATACAAAATACATGAATTCAATGATCGTTTAATTAAACGAATAATTCTTAATTTAAATATAAATAGAGGCTAGTAAAATAAAATATACTCCAATGTTTGCCCAATTTATAATCCACCAGAACAAATAATATTAATGAAATATATAGGTTTACAAAATCATTACCTTCATATGTAATGCGAAGATATACTTCATTTGTTCCACAATTCTTGCAACGCTTCTTAAAAATACTTTTTTTTCCCCCCCCCAAGCAAACATAGCTTCCTTCTCATTCAACCAAATAAGAGACTTACATGAGTAATCTCAAACACCACAAGAGATCACAGCTTGGTCTCTATTTAAAACAAACCTATACATGACATTACAATACCCACATTTGCAATGATACTACAGTCACATATATCAACTAACGATCATATAGCTACGAATCAAGGCACCCACAACTTCAGGAGGTCGAGAAGAATGCTCAAACAAACGCAGATTCCTTTCTTGCCAAACAAAGTAAATGCAAGCAGCCATTAGTCATCTTCGCTGTGCTGCTAACCTCGTCTTACCCCTGCTTTGTTTCAAAAAATCAAACAATCCATTCCTCCCAAAGCATAAATATATACTAGAGGCAGCTTGATCAAAGGGAAGAAAATCATGCAAACATTCATAGTGAACTAACATTTGAAGAATATATGACATCTTATTTCTCTATGCTTTCCACATATAGCACAAACATCATCATGAGTATTGCCTTTTCTGCACAACCAATACTTCGTCCTCAAACGATCAATAGCAGTTAACCATACCAGGAAACCACGCCTAGACAGCACATCACAATTCCAAGCAAATATGCAGCAGGGTGCTCGAGGTGGTTGAGGCTCCAGCTGCGTATAGATCATTTTAGGCAACCTGCATATATCCATGTATCACAAGGGCATCCCATGCTATATCCCTTACTTTCATGAGAGACTTTCATAATCAGGAATCATATGTCTTAACCGGCACATGTCATACATTCACGCCTTTTAAATAGAATCCATTAACCCATCGAACCCATAAACGATCTTGTTTTTTAGCAAGGGCCCATAAGAGCTTGCACAGTATTGCAACATTCCAACTCTTAAGTTTAAATAACCCCAGGCCACCATTTTGTTTAGGCTGGCACAGAAGATCCCATGCCACAAGAGCTCTGTTATTGCCCCTACCCTTTATAGTCCAAAGGAAACAACGACGTAATGATTCGACCTCATTAAGGTTAGCAACAGGAATAAGGAAAAAATTGGCTCCAGAAGACTAAATACCCATGATAACAGATCGTATGAGCTACACTCTACCAGGGTATGACAGGAATCTAGCGTCCCAGCTAGTGATCTTGTGTGTAATCTTATCAATCAAAGGCCTATATTCAGAGGTATGAACGTGTTTGATAGCAATGGGTACACCAAGATATCGAAGTGGAAGATGCCCAATAGGATAACCTGTAATACTAGCAAGAACCTGCTTCACTCTCTCCTGAACTCCACCAATAATAATGGAGCTCTTAAGTTGATTAACCTTCAACCCAGAAGCTGTAGCAAAATGATCAAGTTGGCCTGTAATCATAGTGAGAGACCCAGGATTGGCCTTACAAACCAATATTAAATCATCAGCAAAATTGATTTGAATGTTTTTCTAATGTTTAAATTTTATATGAAAATTGAGCATAGTACATTGTTTGGGACAAGAGCAGTCCCAAAATGTTTGAAGTATAAATTTTACACTACTGAACCAAATTGAGTACTTTTGGTGTCTTTGGAAACTTAAGGAAACAGAGAAGAGTCTTCTAGAAGAAAGTGTCGTGTTAGAATGTGCAAAGGTGTTTGTGGAAATACACTTACGTGTAAAAGACATAAGGCATAAATTGAAGGACAAATGGGACATTTCTCAATCATTAAGGGTATAATTGGAAGAAGAAGTGTTGTCTTGCCTATTAATGGAGTAGAAACACGTGAATGGAAGGAAAGAGAAGAGAAGAATGAAAATTCTAGAGAAAAGAGAGTGAGTGTCATGAAAAAGAGAGAAAGTACACAGAGAAGAAGAGAAAGAGAGAAAGAAGAGACAACAAGTTAGGGTTTCAATTTCCCTAGCCTACAAGAGAGATTTTGGAGTAGATCAAGAAGGGAAACAAGTATGGGAAGAGAAGAGCTTCCCTTTTGAACCAAGTATTCCTTCATTTGGTAAAGAATGAAGGTGAGATAGTTTTGCCTCTTTTGGATTTTTGTTTTGTTTTAGTGATTTTGTATTATGGGATTTTCGATTGGATTCCTATTGGATGATGATTTGGATATTTGGAGACCATATGAGGTTAGAAAAGAGATGATGAGAAATTAAGTTATGATATAAAGTAATCAAGTGTTCTTGAGGTGTAAGCTTATGAATAAGCTAGGTATATCTCAAGGATAAAGATTGAAAGGAGAATTGAGAAAGATCATGTTCAAATGAAGTGTAAAGTTAAGTTAAATTAGACACATGTGAATTATGAAATGGGAATGAGCATGAAATATGTTCTAAAACATATGCCCGGGGTTGTCATTGAGCATGCATTATACATAGTTCATTATTACAATTGTGCATAAATGAATGTTGTTACGTGTGCAATTATTGATGAGTGTGCAATGTGTGTTTTGCATAAATGGGTTGTACAGGTCAAGCGTCCGCATTCAGGCGTTCCTAGAATGTGAAAGAAAATGCTAATCTGGAGCATACTGTGATTAGACCGAGTTGGTCTTACCTTATTGTTTGTTTCAATTATGTTATGACTTAGGTGATTATGAAATGAATGTGTTTAATTGTGGTTTCCGGACAGGAGGTCTGATGATTGTGATATTTGTTTTGGATATTGAAGTGCTACTTGAATGTGAATGAGATGAACTAAGTGTACAAAATGTGATTTTACATGTGTTCTGAAAGTGCATATGCATACAAATGAAAAAGTGAATTCTCAACTCTAATGTTGAATGCCGGACTAAGGTCCGATGATATGGGATAGTGATTGAATGAAATATGTAAATGTGAGTGATGCATTCCATGTCATGAATGCATGAAATATAATGGATGTTGTGACTAGAGTAGCCACCGATCAGAGCTTAAAGCTCAACGTGTGAAAATGAGCCTCGAGCTCAAAAGTGATTCAGAGCCGCAGGCTCAACGTTTAATGAGCCCTATATGGGACAGTTATCAATGAGCCCTATATGGGACAGTTATCAAGGAGCCCTTTAAGGGACAGTTTAGGCACTCGGTCACAAC
>JAOVYX010020068.1:0-17542 GCA_035668315.1 Drosera spatulata
GGGTTTTAATATACTGTCAGGCGACAGCTATACAGGCTAGGGTACTAGCATGTGCAGTTGGTCGCTGACAGTACCCGGGGTTTACTGAGCGAGTCTTTGCTCACGGGTTTCTTTTTCTTTTGGTGTTGTTTTCTTATGGCTAGGTACTGATGGAGATGAGGAAGCCTCAGAGTAGGCGTTGACTGATGATGGGACCCTCCTGTTCTGTGTTGAGAATCCTGTTATGTAATAATTGAACCTTAGGGTCAGACAATGTTTATTGTAATAAGGGATTCTTGTGTGCATTTGATTTGATCACGGACTTGGACTATGTTAACATGTACTATGGATTGTATGGTTATGTAATAATGGACGGCTTACGCTTCTTTTTATGTGTCTACTGTAGACTCTTTATGTAATTTGCCTTGCTATGGATAAATATCTATAGCGGCAGTGACGTCACGCATCCATAATTATTAGAAAAATATCGTGGCGTTACATCACGAGACCCGCTGGATAAAGATTTATGCACAATCATGTTCAACGCAGCATTATATGGGACGCTAATGCAGCTAATCCACCATTGATTATGATGATCAGTTCTTGTGTCTTGTTGGATCAGCATGCGTCCTGTTGATGATCAATACGATCCAGCATTATGATACAAACCATTTCCAAAATCTGGGAACGATCTTGAGATCTTTCACTATCATGACGTCCACGAGCATGTTTATTATTGAGAAACTATGAATAGGTTCAACTCCTTAATTGAGATTGCAAGTTTGGTTATGTCAGTATAGAATAGATTAGAAATATTGTAGCGGGGATCAAACTTATAACAACCATGATTACTTTCGCCTGGTCAAGCGAGTAGAAATTCTTGCACCCAAGTTATGATTGATCATATGAAGTTAAAATCAAAATAAATCTTACATACAATCAATTTACTGTCAAAGGTATTCGTCTAGTTTCAATTCAATTAGCTTCCTATGCATCTATACTATAACCAAACAACCTATGCTATCTTTGAGAAAGGGCTCAGCAAATTATCTTTTTGAATTATTGCCTACGATGAACTTAAACTAATGGATATTTGAATTTAAGTGAAAAATTTTATAGGATAGAAATGTCCTAAGAAATACAAGACATGTTCACTAATACTTTCATCGGCCAACCGGAGAATACCATTGTCATATCATATTGACAATTTACGAGTGGTATGCTTTTATGCTCATGTGAGATACAAACAATAAACCATATGGAACTAAAGTTAGGTTGAAGAAACTTTTCGTTATGGAAATTGGAAAATTAGTTGTAAAGATTTTGACATATGATCATTTAGTGATCATATAAACGGGAAATATATTGCGTGTCCAATAGTCCAAGTTACTAGGTTATAATCACAAACGATCACATAGCGCATAGACCATATATATTTTCATAATATAAACAAGTCGGGGCATGGCCTTTGCATTTGCTTGCACATCTTCATTGGTGTGATAAAAAAGGAAGGAGTGGAAAGTTCATGGGCAGTTGGAAGAAGAAAAAATAAAATAAAATCAAAACAGTGCTTTCCGCTTTCAGGTTTGGTTAGTTTATTTGGTCGACAAATAAAGCATCTGGCTGCTGCTTTGCCCTCTCACAGGATGTGGCAAGATTATGTTCATAAATCTATATGTTTAACAAGAATGATTAATTCTTTTATCATATGGTCGGAATTTATTTTATTGCATAGATTGTTGAACATGATAGGATTCTTCGATCCAACAGTGACAAAAATTCTCCCCTCTTCTCTACCAAGTTTTAATCTATTTATTTCGTTGTAATTTTTCTAGTCTAATCTCAATTCATATCTTTAATTGACTCAATGTTCCACTAACTCAACTCTAACTCCTATTTACCAACCTGTTTTGTGTTATCTTTATTCATAATCTCTTCAAAATTCATCAGTTAGATGAGAGTAAGAAAATAATGCACTACTGTGAACCTGTGATGATCCTACCAAATTAACTCACCACTTTTACACTGTTGACATGATTTTTATGGTTAAACTATGTGTTGAGGTTAGCCAAAGTCTAAAGCCATTGTTGCCCACCATCATCAAAAGCCCTTTAACATCATGCGTCGTCATTTTGTTATTCTTCTACATGCATGGCCCATTCTCCTCCCTCATCCCCACTCCTTCATCAAACACCTCCATTTTCAACAATCAATTCTCTCTCAATAGAACGAGGAACAAAAACACCAATTCAAAGGTGGGAATTTCCCCCGAATATTTGTTCTTTGATCAATTGGGTTTTCAATTCCCGTGTTTCTTTTTTTGGTTGGGTTTGTTTGGAGTTGATTATCTGTGTTTTAGAGCAAAGAAAATTCGGATTAGTGAGGAGATTTCGGTGAATTAATCATTTTTGGATCATGGGTTTTTTCTTTTGTTGGTGGGTTATTTTGGAGGGGAAGGAGATGGGTTGCTTTCCTTGTATGATAAATTTCCCTTTTATTTGTTGGGGTTTTTGGATTGATTGTATTTTGTATGGATTATTGGAAAAGGATACATGGGATTGAGTCTTTTGAAGTGCTAGAATTGCGGGGGAATTCTGATGGGTTATAAATAGAATATGGTAAAGGTGAATGGTTCAAAGATGGATTCTTTGATTGCTCCTTAATAAAAGGGGAGTTTGGGTGCAAGAGAAGAACCCTTCTCATTCATGTATAGAGTAATACGAGATTCTGACCATTGAGGATTGTTATTTTTTCATCATTTCTGGGTTTCTTCAGTTTTCAGGTGATCAACGAGCTTCTCTTTCTTATTGGGAATTCCATTTTCGTCATCAGTCGATTGCTCGTTAGGGTGTTGATGATGAATTTCTGCGATTTTCTTATTTTGAATGATCGATGAATCGTCTTGTTGATGAAGCTGATACCTTTTTGCTTATGGAATTTCCTTTCTTGGTCTTAGTTTGTATGTGTTGCCAAGTTTTCTCTTGTAATTTGTCATGAAAAGGGACTATCTTTTTCAGACAGATTCTCTCTTATGGTTTAGTTATCTTATCCAAAATAAAGTTTGGTGTTATAGGTGGTTGGTAATGGTATTTGATTCATTTCATTGTTTCTGTGGGGTTTTCGCCTTTGCTTTAGCATGTTGTCATGGTCACTCACGGTAGAACAGAATTTGGATACCTTGTGTGGAAATAATTCATGTTTTGATTTGATGATGGGTGATCAATTTATCATCTGTTCTGTGACTTGGTGATAGAAGAAGATGGAAGTTGATTGAAGTTTCTGCTCTTCTAGCGATGCCTCGTTCATAATTCTCACGTTTCATGTGCTGCTACCCAATTTTATTGGTAGGCCGTCTGATATTTCTAAGTTGCCTTTTTTGTTGTTTGGCAGCTGTTCTATGTGCTGTCAAGCTGATGAAGTTTCCCGTGACTGAAAATGATTGGTCAGGACATGTGAATCCTTGATTATTTTCCAAAACAAAGTAGCTGGAAGTATGTTGCATCAGTTCTTACAAGATAAACGCAAAATTCCACAATCTTAATAACGTGGTAGTATTTTTTTTCTTGGAGAAAGTACAGTTTCCGTGTGGAAGTTCATGTATACTAATACAGAATGATTTTGTTTAGAATTAATGCAAGCTACTATTTTCTGAAACTATAATTCTAGCTACTATTACGTCTTCATTACCCTAAAGTCTCCTTTTTTGGGGGTGGGAGAGCCAGAAAACCTTGCTCTGATGAAATTGTTGTCTCAGTTGGAAAATGAATGCAAATGAGGCTTCATTGCAGCTGTTGCTTGCCTTTGCTGATCCTATTGCTTTGGGAGGATAATACTAAACCTGTATTCTCCTGTTTATATGCCATATATGCAGAACAGGAAACTTTGTGGGTAACAACATGGATGGGTATTCTGGTAGAAGAACTGCAGGTGGACTTCTTGTCTCCAGAAAGTGTTCCAGTATTGTCTTGAGAGACTCCGCTGATAGCAAGGACCAGAATCCTCGGATTTGCAGTAGAATAGGATGCAGCAGTAAGCTTAGTTCCATGAAAGGTCCACAAATTGGATTGTTGGAGAAAGCTAGGACTTCAAGGCTTCCCTTTCGTCCGTGTGGATCTGGGAAAGAAATTGTTGGATGCTCTTCTAAAGCTTCCCGTAACAGTGGCGCAAAGAAGCCTTGTACCGACTCAAGAAAGAAAGTTTCTTCTCATTCGGAAATGACAGACACTGAAACTGATTGTAGTCTTGATGAGTCAGAGACATCTGGGCCTATTGAGAAGTCGCAGATTGAACATCAGCTTAGACCAATGCCAGAAGCTTCCAGCTCGAGTGGAATTTCTCACAGTAGACATGGGAATAAATATACACAGCCCACTGTTTTAGGCAGTCACGTTAGTACTTCCTTTGGTCCGTCTATATCGAGGCACAGTAGCCGAGGCGCGAAAAGTAGCTTAAATATAAACAGGTACAATCTCAAGAGTTTTAGATGTGATACTATATCTGATGTCGTTCAATCGGGCAGTTCATCATCAGATTCAAGTTTGGGTAGAAAAAAAGACATGTTGAAGAAGAAAGCTAATGAAGCGGAAAGTAGTTTGTCAGCAAGAGGGAAGAAGACTAGTGGTTCATCCTTCATAGATGATAGGCGGAATGCTAATTCAAACCGTGGAATTTCCGTCTCAGAGTCAAGAAGCAGTGTCCTGGCACCACCCACTGGAAATGATTCTATATCAGTCAGAACTCGGAGGTCGGCTGCAAGGGCAAGACTATCTGAGCAAGGAGACGTGAACAGATTCACCGAGTCATCTCCCTCCTTTACGACCCGGTTTCCCATGTCTGGTCTGGTCTTTGATGCAAATGAACAGAACCTAGACACTCCATCTTCAACTCACGCTTTATCGAGACGTGTTAATTCTTCTAGTCGCCTTGGTAGTGGCGCTGATAATGTGGGAAGTGATAGGTCTACTGTTTCCTTTGAAGTTGGAATGGCCCGTTCTTTGATAAGGGATGGCATGAGGCAGTACAATTTGGAGGGTATTGCAGAGGTATTATAGCATTTGCGGTCCATGTCTGGTTCATTTTTTTTATCATTATGAGTAAAACATTCATATGGGCATCTGGTGTAGGTGTTGTTGGCACTTGATAGAATCGAGCAAGACGAAGAGTTCTCTCATGAGGTAGCTTTATGTTTCCTTTTTCTAATGAAACAAAACAATAACTCAGGACTCTGACCTGATGTTGTAATTCTTTCTTTGATGGCAGCACTTGCTGGCTTTGGAGACAAATCTTTTACTTGGTGGTCTTGGTTTCCATGATCAGCACAGAGATATGAGATTGGATATTGACAACATGTCATATGAGGTTCGTTTCATGATTCATGATCTCTCGTTGTAGTACTTCCACTTGAGATCGGAGACCTAAATCTTGAGTATTATCTCTTATTATTCATTCATAGCCTTTTCCTTGAACTTGTGCTCATATATATATTCGTTTAAGTTTGATCTATTGGTTAAACACTCATGTAAAATTGTCCTTGTCACTAGTTTTAGCCTCGACAACATTGGATCTTGTTGTCAGTAGACTACTGTATTGATGTCCTTGTGTTCGATTTCCTGTTGATTCGGAGGTTACAGTACACTACTTGTTTGATTTTGCTTTACCAGGAGTTATTGGCTTTAGAGGAACGGATGGGTACGGTTAGCACAGCATTGACGGATGAGGAACTGGAGAAGTGTCTCAAGAAAAGCACATACCAGATGGCTTGTCCTGACTTGAGAGCCATAGGCTGCAAAGGGAATGGTGACGATGTCAAATGCAGTATATGCCAGGTTTTCTTTCAAACATTCTTGTTCGTCCGTAGTGTGGAGGTTATGTTGTCGGCGTGCTCTTCTTACATCCTTTTTCTTTCAAACATCCTTGTTCATCCTCTTTCTTGGTCTGTGTGGAAACCTTATGTGATGGTCTGATGAGCTTTGACAAATACAGGGTTGTTTAATACTACTATAACATTCCTGTTTTGTGAAACGTTTTCTAGCCACGACATTGTCAGGCTTGGTTCTTTGTATTTGTACATGGGTGTGCTGAATGGTAAATTCAATTATTCTGTATTGTTTCGAAGTGAATGGTAAATTTATGTCGGCCTTATATCTTTCCTAGAAGCTTTAGTTTTCTGCTGACATTCGATTTGAACGTTGTTGCAGGAAGAATACATAGCTGGGGAAGAAGTGGGCAGACTGGGATGTGACCACAGGTATCACGTTGTCTGTGTCCAAAAGTGGTTGCGGCTCAAAAACTGGTGCCCCATTTGTAAAGCCCCAGCAGCAGGGTCTTCCTCCAGTCGAACATCACCCACGGCAGTTTAAGCTTGTTCGATACGGACATTCATATGTTTTCTTTTCTTCCTTCCCCACGTCTTTTGTACATATCACATCTCTCCTTGTAAATCTTCAACAGCTGGGGTACTCTCAAAATTTATCTTAGTTTTCTTTCTTCTGCTTTTGCTAGCATGAATAATGTACATGTACTCTGGCTTCAATTCCAGTTCTGTTCATCAATAGCAAGAGAAGTTGTTTGATATGCTTTTCTTTTCTGCTCTAACCCTTTTGCCGCGAATGCACATGCTGGTTTCTTCCCATTATTGTATCGGCTTGTTTCAGGTGAAGTGTGTCCAATTGCTGATGAATTGGTCAATATGCACCAAAACTTGCACTGGGAGTCGGGAAAAACTGATTGATATTCACCTTCAGAGCAAGAAGATGAGAAACAACAGAAGCAAACGCCGCACCCAAGGAACAGTTGTGGATATAAGTTGCAGATATAAGGACTAATGAAACAATAAATACATATAAAGGACTTGATTAACACTAAGCACATCAGCTTACATCAAATGAGTTCAGTTTGTTACTCGCATGTTAGTTTCTATTTCTCTGTCTCCCTGTCCTAAACTATACATCCAACCAATTCTATGCATATTTCTGTCGACTCCCAAGTAGACCCATCTTCCACAAGATGGTCGGCAATGCTATTGGAATACAAGGGAGGATGCAAGACAATCAGCTTATTTGAAACAGAGGCGGACCCGCGAAAGATGCTTATGCCAATTGACTGTTATACCGTGAGATAGATTCCAACAATCAGAAGCCCATCTGCTGTTCAGCCAAGAGATTGAGACCTATAGCCTGAAGCTCAGACGCATTTCAGCATGAAAGCTCAGAATCCCATCTGCTGTGCAGCCAACAGATTGTGCCCCAGCTTCCTGGAAGACAAACCCACATCCAACACTCCATTTAAGCATTCCACTCGTAGGTGGATTACAAAAGACTGTGCTAAGTATTCCGCGAGTTCATTCAACAGAGGAAGAATAATAGATCCAGCAACGGAGCAGAGAAAAGCATGAAAATACCAGGATTTCAACCAAAACCAGAGTCCAATTTATTGAACGACTGCATTCTTCTACATCCAATTGCTCATAGCTTGGAAAACATATTCATTTCAGCAAATCCACCCCAACAGTGTAAAAAAAAAACCTCCTGTCTGCCAAAACTTGCCACTAACTGAAAAAAAAGAAAAGAAATGAAGTAAATTCAAGAAAGAGCCCACACAATTGTTACATCCAATATAGAGCCAACTGAGTTAACCTCGGAAAGTTGATTTGATGTTGAAGTTAAACAGGTGAGAGACGAAGAATATGCTTATCCTCCTGGATCTGCTGTAAGCAGCAAAGCTTAGACTTCCAAAAAGAGCTTCCAAAGCATGTTAAGAATCTATATGCAGGTAAACAAAAGTATTAACGCTGACATACTGAGCTTGACTAATCTAAACAATTACCTGGTAGTACAACAAATATAGCACATAGTCAATGAACATTATCCTCTGGAGACAAAGCTTGCACCGAAGGTGCGAGTACCACTGCCTTGAACACACTAAGCTTACAATGAAGTTTGATTGTTCTTCATAGATTAGCAGATCAATCTCGGAACTAGAAGGCTAAACTCGATGAATACCCCACCCCCAAAAAAAAAAAAGAAAAAAAAAGACCCAATAACTGAACAGTTCTCAACAGAAAAAATAAAATATGCAGAAACCAACAAACATGATCCAACAGGCCCATGAGCATACCAGTTACTACATATAGAATAGACGAATACCACTGAAGAACAAATGCGTATTGCGAAAAGTTGTACATACTAGCAACAGCCAAATCTATATCGGGGAGAAGTGACTGCTGTAATCAGTATCATCTTAGCTGCTGCAGGAAGCTGAACGGGAACTTTTCACATATTTTTTCCTGGCCTCCTCTTGAGTTTACTTGAATATTTACATTGGTCACTCAGGTGATGGAACTCTACAACTGGAAGCAATTTTCCGGCATCCCATGTACCAAGATTTCAAGCAAAGTCCACTTCCAGGTGAAAACAAGCAAGAGACTACACTTGCGGCAGGAGCTATTAGTTCCAAGATCTAAACTTACATGAAACCTTGGCACACTATACTAGATAGCTACAGCACAATACAAGGAAAAGACAGATTACTTACCAAGTTTGACTCCCATACGAGGTTATAAATATAACTTAGATTTTAAGCTTGCTCAGATATCAATCCGCAAACATTTCTGCTAAATATGTCAAGAGTGTTGAACATTGGTATCTCTTAATTCTCAACTCAGACATACAAATTGTCAATGCGCTCTATCTGCAGGAGAATCCATCATTCTCACACACAATCGAAAGTCAAGAATACGAGATCAAAGTAGCATCAGGAACGTCCGAAAGGAATGTGAAGACTGATGACCAGCTGAAAAAATAAAATAAAAAATTGCATGGCGGATGAAATAAATATGAAACTATTGTGTTAAATGTGTTCACAAATATGTACTGAACACCTAAGAAAAAAGATGAACGTGACAACTGAAATAACCCATTACAAAAAAGAAGAAGAAGAAGAACGCATGTACAGGTTGACTTGGATTGCAACACGGAACTTTGTTATTCATATTAAATTCTAGTTTAACTGAACACATGTAAAGCGACATTGGAGCTCTTTACACACTATGAATGTTACCTTTAGCAAGCTACACGACAGTATCACTGCAAAACTTCTGATAATTTCCTCCTCTTGGCAGTAAATGAATGAATGATGGTAGAAGAGACCCGACAAAAATCACTAAAAGTACAACAGAACAGCTAGACCTGGGCACCCACTTTTCAAGTGGTTGCTTCCAAGATGTATTCCGGTTCAAGTTCGAGCTGTGCAGCACGAGACCCGAACCTCCGACTCTCAGCCCTCGAGGTCAGGCCTTGCTTGCAGGGAGTCAAACGGCTCATCAGCAACATGGGAAGAGTAAAAACAGGACATGTTAACCAATGCTCTTTGAACCAGAATGACAGCCCATTAATATCACAGAGTAAACCCACGATCCTCGATAATTTATTCTTCAAATGACCGCATCAAAATTTTTTCCAATAGAAGGGACCAGTCTTCCCCGAGTTGCCAAGGATTCAACTCCATGGCCACCTTGAAATCGGCCAATGCTATAGGATCAGGAGTTCGTTGTCCTTCCACTGTTCCAACACCGCTCTGTATATGCAAATGATTGCTTGGCCTAAGACCATTCACAAGTCTGCCTTGAGTCTGCTTCATGAAATGATGTCTTGTAATACTGTTTCCAGATCTAACTCCGACCAACTCTACGCAAGACCTGATCAACCGTTTCAAGTACAAATCCAGCATTTTATTCAATGCATCAGCACATTGTGTTGAAACTGCTCCGAGCCCCTGGGCTGCAACAATTTGCTCCATTCGTTTTCTCAACGTCTCCCTATCGGGCAACACACCATCTCTATTGTAAGGACTATAAAAACTGCCTGCACTGCTCCCAGACAATGGCTTCCGGGCCCCACCAACACTGGCTGAGCAAAACGGAACTCCAAGAGGAGCAACAAGAGGACTTCTGCCGAAACCCGAGTTTCTACCATGTTCAATCTCTTCCACATCTTCCACAAAAAGGGAACTGGTCGGTTCTTTTCTATGGAGAGATCCAGCAATTTCTACACCTTTTAGTGTCTGTCTATCATCATTGTCGGGCTGCTCTGCCAGTTCATGATGCTGCTCCAAAGGCCTTGGATAATCATATGGAATCACATCTCCATTTTCTACTGGCTTTCTACCATACTCTTCGCTTCCTGTAGATTTATTGGAAGCAGAATCTGCCCTCACATTCGGCCCTAGAGGACTGGGCCTATCCCGGATTCTCCGATCACGAACCCCCGACCTACTCTTCCGTGGGGATGGAGGCAACACAATCCCATTGGACCAAATCTGCACAGGTGGATTCTGACTTTGATGGATAACTCCACCCAGGCCTTGCCCCTCTGCTATTGTGCTCGAGTTTTTCCCTGACGCTATGACCGTTCTTGTGGGACCCACACCATGAGCTGGTGGCGGAGCCCTCCCACTGCACACTTTCTTCAAAATCGACCTTACTAGCTGATTATGCAGTGGCATGTTCTCCTTCCCAAGTATCAGACAACACATCCGATCAAAGTTTGTCTTCGGTAACCTTAGACTGAACAAATTAGTTACATAATAACTATACCGCTTAAACCTCTCGGATCCAATTCGCTTCAGTATCTGAGCTTTCAACTCCCTAATTTCTATACTCGAAATCTTCTCCGGATGCATCATTTTATTGACGGTATATTAACCACATACACAATCCAGATGAACAGAACTCACTCGAAACAACCCCGATCAACAACTCGAATTAACTCCGCTTCACGATCGGGAAACTGATCAAACCCACAACATCAACTCCTCAATCAACCACAATGCAGGATCCAATCTCACAATTATCACACCAAAACCCTAACTTCTCCGAAACACGAACCTTCGAGCTCGGAAATCGAACAATCCTCGCAATCACCAAAACCCTAGACCTCAATTCCTTGAAGCCCAGTTCCCAATAAACCAAAACCCTAATCTCAATCCCCAAATTCTCGACCACACCCAATCCAACTAACGCTTCAAACGGTAAAAACTGTGAAGCGCGAAACACTTCCGCTCAAAATTCCACATTCCCATCTGTTCCAAATTCAAAAAAACCCCAGAAAATTTCAAATTAAACCCAAGATCACGTCACCAAATCCATTCAATCAGATCAAAGCTCGCAAATTTCCCTCAAACCCAATAAAATTCACCGTTTTCCCACATCAAAATCGACCCCAAAATCGATTAATTTGGAAAGCTGGGATTGAATCAAATTTACAATGAGAACCAATTGGGTAATCAACACTCACCTTGATGATGCCGATGAATCGATTCCTCGAGCTTCTTGAGTTCTTCGAGCTTGTTGGGTATTCGAGCAAGACAAAGCACGCGGCTTTTCGTCGAAACTCAGCGCATTTCACACACCCAATTCGAAATTTCGATGAATTTTGATGGGTAAAATCGAATTTTGTAAGAGCCCTCGATCGAATTTTGCAGGTCGCTTTGCTCACTCACTCTACTCTCTCTCCTGCTAGTCTCCCTCCCCACGGTGGTCTCACTTGAGTAATAAAAAATAAATAAAAATAATTAAATTATGGTTTCTGTTTATGTATTTATTGGGAGTTTTTTTTTTTTTTTTTTTGGGATAATAAGTGGAAGAAGTTCGTGTGTTTTTTGACACTTACATATGCAGGTGTAGTGAGGATGAACTCGGGTTTTATATGAGGAAGTTAGTACTAGTTGTAATGGTACTTGCTAAATTTATGTGAGCCATGGGGTGTTCTTCTTTTCTCTAGGTTTAACATTAAGAAGGAAATTTTGAAAGCTAAAGAATTTGGTACTTGAATGAAAAGAATCCTTCTTATTTCATTTGAAGATTAGAAAATTTGAAATCATTAAACCCATAAATATTTTCTATCGGGTCAGTTAAATAGTTTTTAAATAATGTTACTGTTACGGTGAAAAAAAAATCTAAACAAGAGAATGTTTCTATTTATTGAAACAATAAAATATTTGTTTTTTTTTGTGTTTAAAAAAATTCTATAATACACATCTTATATATGAAAAAACTCATATTTTCTATATTTTCTCCGTCCCAAAAAGATTATACTATTTTGACTAGACACGTATGATGATACAAGATTTGATCAATATTACAGAATGATCAAATATTATTTTTAAGAAAATATCGTGAAACATTGAAGATAGTAAAAATTACGTACTATAACCGTAGGTCAATAAAAAATTTAAATCGTATCGTTTAGATGAATAACTAAGTTTTTCAAATTACGTATTGAATAATACATGAAAAGAAAAACATTGCTATAATTATGAAATAGAAATAGTATTTTACATGGAGAATTTAGAATAAATATGTTATTTTGCATGAGGAAGAAGCGAAACTCAAAATCCAATTTTAAAAAAAGTTAACCCATTTGGATCAATAAGAATTAATTACACGATAGAGTAAAATTTAATCGGGAAAAAAATATCCAAAATAATATCATGAAAAATAATTTAGTATTACCTTCGTTCAAATATATATATAATTATTTGATTTCATACGAGATTTTTATGTGTTGAATTTTATATAATTTAAAAAATAAAGAATATTTTTTAAGATATAATGAATATAATATTATAAAATATGATTGATTTGATTTTTATCAAAATAAAAATTTACTAAAAAATTATAAATATAATAAAATAATTAATAAAAAATATTACAAGTATCATAAAAGAAGCTAGAAAAACACTTCTATCTTGGGTTAAAAAAAGGGTCCAACCCAACCCCTTTTGCAACACCTCTCCTCACATCATCATCATCGTCATACTCTTTCTCCCCTCTCATATAAATTGCGGCCTCATCTCTTCCCAATTCCCATCCCATTTCTCTCTGTCTCCCTCCGCCGCCTCCGACCACCGCCAACTCTCACCCCTGTTTTTGCAGAACTAATTCGCTCTCCAAGCCCCAATTAAAGGACGAAAAAGCTTTGGTTTTGTTTAATACAAGAGGATAAGATGCCGGGATTGACGTGTAACGCGTGTAACAAGGAGTTCGTGAATGATTCGGAACAGAAGATCCATTACAAGTCCGATTGGCACCGATACAATCTAAAACGCAAGGTCTGATTTTTTTCGCTTTTCGATTTGGATTGTGATGGATTCGATTCTGCCTTCGTTCGTTTTTGTTAACTCTGGTCGGTGTGGAGGTTTTTGTTTTGGATTTAATTGATTGATGATTGATTAGGGTTTTGGGAATTTGGGTGGGTTTCAAGTATTGATGATTATACGACATCAGGGGCGTGTTCGGGCTTTTGGTAGAGTTGGTTCGTGAAGGAGGATGGAGCTGTTTGCGGTCGATATTGTTGGTCAGAGTTGGTTAGTTGATGTGGCGGCGTTGATTCGGTGACGGGTTTGGTTTAGTAGGGAAAATTGGAGAGATTGCAGTGTATTGCTCATGTGCTCCATGGATTGTGATTTCTTAATAGACATGGGTTGGGTGGTTAGAATGGAGCTCTGTGTTTCGCGATTCAGATCATTACTCATTTAGAATGAATCGGAGCTGTCTCTCGTTTGTTATCTATTTCCCCCCTGAAGTGAAATTTTAGGGTGAATCTCTTGGATTTTTCAGTGCAAAAATTTTCCGTTGTCCTTAAAATGCTAGGGGTAGCCTTTCTTCTGTGTAGTTGCAAGTATTTTCCACAAAATAACACTTATATGAGCTTGTAATTCTATGCCCAGAAAGTGCTTGACTTGATTGGCTTTTCTTTGGGGTGAACCCTCTCAACAAATTTAGGGACTGAAAAGGCAACATAGCAATGTTCGGTGACTGCAATACATACTCGAGTAAATTGAATTTGCATGATTTGTTTGGATATTCAGGAGTTCCATTAGCGGGTATTTTTGTCCCCTATGCAATTCAAGTTGAGCTTTTGTCGTGCCAAGCCAAATAGGTTCGCGAACCGGTTCGCCTCATTTGCAGCCCTAAATTCCTGTGTTTACTAGAGTTGAGTTTATTGATTGTTATTTTGCAGGTTGCTGGGGTACCAGGGGTTACCGAAGCATTATTCTTAGCCAGACAAGCAGCAATTGCTGATGAGAAGAAGAAATTAGATGATACGCCCATGTTGTACACCTGTGGCCAATGTGGCAAAGGATACAGAAGCTCCAAGGCTCATGCCCAGCATCTCAAGTCAAGAAGTCACATGATCCGAGCTTCACAGGGAGAGAGCATTAAGGATGCTGCTAATACCATAATTAAGCCATTTGTTCGGCGTGTTCCTGTTAAGCCTTCTCCTCAAAGAGCAGTTGATGTTGAAGAAAGTGAAGAATCCGAAGATGAGTGGGAAGAGGTAGACCCAATGGAAGTTATGACCGACGGAGCTGCTGTTGATGGGCCATCTTCCATGATGGAGGATGATACCATTGGTGAAGATGATGAATTTGAAGATGCAGTAGATCCAACTTGTTGCTTTTTGTGTGATCTGGAGCATGAAACTTTAGAAAGTTGTATGGTGCATATGCACAAGAAGCATGGCTTCTTCATCCCCGATATCGAGTATTTGAAGGATCCCAGGGGCCTTCTTACTTATCTGGGTATTAAGGTATGGCCTGTTTTGTTGGTTTTGGACCTTTTTGGTAAACCTGTAGCATATGTTTGCTTGCTTTATAAAACTCTCCTCTGCGTTACACTGCTAACAGGTTAAGAGAGATTACCTGTGCTTGTACTGCAACGAAAGATGCCACCCTTTCAGCAGCTTGGAGGCTGTGAGGAAGCATATGGATGCAAAAGGCCATTGCAGAGTACGTTATGGAGATGGTGGTGAAGACGAAGAAGCTGAACTAGAGGATTTCTATGACTACAGTAGCAGGTACATTTCTAGTTCGATTCTGTTGCAGTTTTCAGGGTATTTTGGATTTCTCCCAATCTTCTCGTCGACTTGAGCAGCCACTGAGCCTGTCAGGCAAGATAAGCGCTTTACTGGGAATCCCATTCAAGTACTTATTAGCACAAAAACTGCTTATTTCAATAAGCTTTGGATGGAAAGCGGCATATAAGCCATGAACGAGTTATTTCAGATGTCATTTATTTTCGTAGGTTATGCCTGACCAGTTACATGTCAAAATAAGTTAATAAATCATCGACTGCTTAGCTTATGACCCATTAACAATAAGTTATTGTCATGATGAGTAATTCTTTTAAGCCCGACCAAACATGTTCCTAGTTCGTGTTGTGTTCTTGCTGACCAAACCGAGCTTCAGTAGTAATCATTAGTTCTACCACTAAGCGGTATCTATGTGTATGATGGAAGCATCTTTTATGCCATGCTCTTGGGATTCGAATCTGATATATGGCTTTCGTTTTTGTAGTTATGTGGATGAGGCTGGTAAACAACTGGTTGCTGTGAACGCTGAGAATGAGACGGTTGTGTTTGGAAGTGGGTCTGAGCTTGTCATAACTAGAAAAACTGTGAATGGAATGTCAACCAAGACTTTTGGATCTCGGGAATATTTGCGCTATTACAAGCAAAAGCCAAGGCCAACACTGGCAAATGAAGAGGCTGTTGCTGCCGCTCTGGCCTCGAGGTTTGTCCAGAGTACCTTTGTTATGCCTTCTACTTAATTAATATATGATGATACCCTGAGACTGTTACCTTTCCTCTCCCATCTTCTTGCAGGTACAAGAGCATGGGTTTATCGACTGTGCAGTCTAGGGAGGGAATGATAAGGATGAAGGTAATGAAGCAGATGAACAGATCAGGAGTGGAGGCAATGCGTACCAGGATCGGCATGAAGAATAACGTTATTTTCAATCTTCCGAAGAATGTGCCATACTAGTCTTATCTTGTTGTCGTGCATCAGCACTCTTTTGGAGTTTGTCACTTGTATTTTTGTTTAGCCTTTAGACTCTCCCTTCTGTTGCGTGAGTAGTTAATTAAGTGCACTTGAGGGAGGGCCGCATGTAGCTCGATTCCCTTCAACATGTTTATCTATGATTTATGCCCACCCTTCTCTTTTCGATTATGGGGGCACTCGTTCATTCTTGCTCAGGGCGTTGGCAAATGACAACAATGTGTGGGAGCCAAATAAATATGCTGCAAAAAAAAAAAAAAAAAAGATCATCGAGTTAAAATCCGGACAGAGAGGGAACTTCGTTAATCTACTTTGTTCTTACCAACAGAATATCTATCGGCATACGGCCACAACATAGAGCAAAAATTAATGACTGCGTCAAAGAACAAAGTACATCACTCTACACTCAGAACTCGTAAAGTTTTGTGTATTACAGAGTACATCGCTTAGCTCTTTAGCAAGGTAAGACCTTGAAAATCATTACTCATGTCTAAACTATGAATAACAAAAGTAGTCATATCATTGATGCCAGGATCACCATCACTGAAGCATCATGACTACTCAACCTCGATTACCCGGGCAATAACACCAACAGCGACAGTTCTTCCCGACGCCCGTAAAAACACTCTTCCAAGAGCTTTACAGTTGGAAAACTCATCTACACAAACAGCCCCCAGCAAAACCACCTGAAATCGCAATCGAACTCACATCATCGGATATCTTGCAAAAATTGGCAGCAGTTCATCAAATATCTTCAAGTAGGGTTTGATGAGTTACCTCTATCACAGCACTCTGCTTTGCTACAAGACAACGTGGCGCCTTCTTTGCCACCTTACCAGTCTTCGGATCAAGTAGTGATATTATCTTCGCGACTGTGGCTGCCTCCTTGGCATGATGTATATGGAACTCTAGCTGCTCAATTTCCACACCAATTTGATCAGTTATCACATAAACAAGCCACTGTTAGAAATTAAGTTGGAACAATCAATTGTTTTTAATAGATGTAAACACCTGAGAGCCGATTAGCAGCGGGGTTATCACATCTAAGACAAGAACTCTAAGCTCCAAGTGAGCAGCAACTTTGATAGGAAAATCAGGGTGGCATAGCACTCCGCCTGCAGAAACATGTCCGACATCAATGCCTTGCAGACTAATGGCAACACTGTCTCCGGCCCTTGCGACTGGGAGTGGTTGACCATTTGATTCTATGGTGCGAACAGTTGCTACCTCTCCCAAAGGCATAACTAGAACCTGCAAGTCCCAAAAAAAGTGAGAAGGAAGTTGTGAAGAAGCTCCTCGAGATGGTTATTGACCGATTTCTAAGGCCCAAATAAAAAAGAGAGCAGAACCATATTATATTAGTTGTACCAAGAGATTCTACGTACGAAATAGTACTAAAGAATAGGATCATATCTAATGATGCATGATGAGATTCCTTGAAGGAAGATTAGGAAAGGAAGGTTTTTTATTTTATTTTTTCAAACATAGTATCTAATTTTTGAAAATTTTCTGGCAAATCTCCTTCGAGGACAGATGATGAAGGATGCACGCTCTGTGTGGTGCACCATAAAAATTTCTGACCCTTATGTTTTTAGCAACAAACCTAGTTACCTGAAAACCCTTGTACTTTTAGCAACAAACCCATGTACTTGAAGACTTTACCTTGCTTCCATTACGAACAGCTCCAGTCTCCAGCTTGCCACAAGCAGAAACCTGACCCATGGAA